>JAULBS010070927.1:0-21648 GCA_032355785.1 Symmetromphalus regularis | reverse complement strand
CTGTCCCATAGACAGGACAGCACATACCACAGCTTTTGATGAACCAGTTGTGGACCACTGGTTGGAACTGCAAATGGGTCCATGGAGAAGGATTGATCAGATGACCGACCAGTTAACAGGCAGACATGCTACTGTTTGAGCAACATTCCGCTCCCTAAATTAATTTAAAATTCACCAACCAGCCATTTGAGTTCTGCCATGAACAACAGCAGGAATGCTCCTGTGATGACCGTGATAGCAGGTCCATGACCATACGATAACAGAATACACAGAATCTGGTGCAGCATCCATCACAGAATATAAGATAGACAAATTGCTCACAGAGAAGTCTGAGATCTGCTTGCAGTTCATCCAGTCAGGCAGCTACAATCAAATAAAATCTACATAACGTAATTCTTACATTCAAACCTACCATTATCAGATCTTTGATTCCATCCTGATCTACTTGAAAGCACCGATTATGTTAGTCTTTTTTTAATGTTAAATTTACCTATTACTTAAAATTTCTTGTTTAAAATATCCGTTTTGTCCAGAACAATATGTTTTGAGGTCCTCTTGGTGCTTGTGGCAGCTCAAAATTCATTGGACATTAAAAATCAAAGACATGCTTTTGAATCCGCAGACACATGTGCAAGGAGGTGTTTAGAATATCAAAATATTTTCCTGCTCAAAGCATTTAAAAACAAATTAATGCAGTATAATAATACCTTGGCTAATGAGGCCAAAATATGCCAAAATCATTTTAAAGGAGATCAGTGTTTAAATTTTAGCTCAAGTTCCCCGTATGCAGATATATGTCTGCAGTGTTCATAGTGTGTAACTTCTTGACCCATGCTCCTGCATAAGTTTCTCCACACATGCCTAACAAGGGTCATTTAACTGAATGAATTTCATATTAGGGAAGCTCACTTATTTTTTTGTTTAAAAACACAAAGCTAAGTATAAATATATCAGTCTTTTGATGCATGAGCCAGACGAGCCCGTAATCTGTTCCAATGTGTTTAGTTAATTTTTAAAATTGTGTTAATAATGAAATTAAAGTTAAAATGACAACATACCTTTCTACACACTGTCCCATTGAGTCGCAAAACAACACACTGTAAAGAGTTCCTTTCTGTATTGTTAATAGCTAGCTCGAAGGCCACAACTTTCTCCACAAACATGGCAGGATGTGAAAACGTCACAGCAAAACTTGTAGCTTCTATGTCCACCATCTTCAGATCACTCACACTGCTAGCAGCTACATAAAACAAATAACATGTTCAAAGCATGGTGGATGCAAGTGAACATTGGAGGGGGGAGCTAACAAAAATTGGGGGGTGCTAACAGATCTAGGCTCGAAGTGCAGAGTTTCAAGTTTCAAGAATTATTGTGTGGTGCTCCCCAGCCCTCCATGTTCTGCTGTGCTTGTGTTAAGTGAAGTAGAATAACTAGTAGAGACTACTACTGAGATATGAGATAAGAATGGTGCAATAACCACATTAGAAAAGCAAACATTATCTTTAAACCTATTTTCTAGCTTTAATGTGCAGTGGTTAGGTAAACTGTTTGAAAACTAGCAAGTACCAGGCTTGAATCCAAACTTGGATTAGTGAATATAAAAGATCAGTAGCAGATTCAGGGAGGTCCAGGACCCCCACCCCCCACCCTTGCTCAAATGTTGTTGTTTTTTATCGTTAAAGAGTGGAAGGACGTGAAAATTAACCATTTATTCACCATTTCTATTCACTAATCACTTTTCGACCCCCCTTTTCAGAAATCCACATTTGGACACACACCCTTTAAGAAATCCTGCATCTGTGCCTGAAGATTGCTTTGTGTGGTGGCAACAGGTTTCATTTCTCTTTCCAAACACTAACCTCTGTCCTGGACAGACAGCACAGGAAGTTAAGTTGTGTGCTCAGGAAAGTGTTTTTGGACCTTAATTGGATATAAGAATGAAAATAAATACAACCAATCAATCTAAACTGAAACATAGTATTTTCTATTCCAGTACAGGATTCAATCCAGATTCAGTGCAGGACAATCTCTGATTACCAGGTATATAAAAAAATATAAGATTTGTGACAAGTTTTACACGTCAGGACCAACATTCTCAAAAAGTACAAATTACCGTTATGTGTGACAGTTACATGTGTCGTAAATTTATGTTTACACTTTTTTGTGAATGGTCTTTAGCCATAGATTTATGTCTACATGCAAAACAAAGCTGACATTTTCTCAATAATAAGGCCACCAATTCTGAAAGTTCTGGCTGGCCCTTCCTGGGCACTCCCAAGGGCTTCAAAAGAATTAATCATCCAAGAACAAAGGGAGTGTCCAGGGTGGTAAACAATATCCACCAAGGAAACTGGTTACTGCCACTAAGATCCACTGAAAGGGATTGTACAATAATCCACCATATATAGCAAGAGACTATTAGTGTGCTATTCCATACAAAAACACCAGTTAACGGTAAAACACAAACACTGTAAGATGACATTACCTGCAGCATTCTAAACAACTATTATAGGGGCGTTGAAATGAAGTTCATATTGGGAGACTGCTCTTGTTTCTGAACATCAGAATTTGCTGGTGAATAATTCAACGATGAATAAGAAAAATATGTATGGCAATTATTGGGTATCTGAAGCATCCCCAGCTCTCCCCGGTTCCAATGCCCCTTCATTATAGTTGTAATTAAATTAATAAAAATATTTAAGTTGAATTCTTACCACTAGCTTTTGTTCTTTTGGTGACAGCAGTGGTTTCTCCATCAAGGTTTCCAACTCTGGCAGTAATATTTAACCAATATCTTGTGTTGCTTTTGAGATTTTCAAAAATAATCGAAGTATTTTCTGACATGAATTTTTGACAATGCTGTGGAAGGGAATTAGCATATTCACAGAGGTAACCAAAGAATGAGTCAAACAAACCACGCACCATCCAAACAAACTTCAAAGTCATTGGAACACTGTTATCCTGTTTTGTAATCCTTGGTTTGCCAGGACCTAAATATTCAAAACATAATTTTATACAAATAAATAAATTGTAAATCATGAATTATAAGAAGACTTCATTAATCTTAACTTATTATATATATGTAAGTCTATATATCTGGGGCTTAACAAGAGAGGGAAAAGTGCCGAGGCAAACTCAGATGCTGGGAGCTTGAACAATGTGGATAATAAATATCAGCAGCATGGGGAAAAAAATAAAACAAATCTGTGGAAATTCCAGATGAGGCAAGTGCTATGCTAGAGTATATATACATTCTACTAATTTCAATAACAACTTGGTCTATGCTTTTGTTTTCTCTGTTAAAATATCTAAAATATTCCAACAATTTATTTTCTGATAATATTACCTCTATTTAAAGATTAAATAAAATTACAACATTTTAAAGGAAAGCATAAACAAATTTCAATCACATACCGTTTCAAATTTTAAATTAAGAAGTTCTGAATATGTAACCCAAAAATTATTAAAATGGAATGAAATTTGGATGACATTAGTAACAAAAGTTGAAGAAAAAATCAAATTCCAAGAAGCAAACAATACTTTGAAGTTAAACATTAGCCATTATTAAAATGCTTGAATTTCTGCAAAATTATACATTTATCTAGTAGAACAAATATATCTTCCCCTGAATTTCCTTGCCTTATAAAGATGTGAAATATTTAAAAGGTTATTTAAAAACTTACAAGTACGTTGTAAGATAAATGCTGGTGGAGACTCTTTCTTCGTCAACAAATCTTGCTGGATAACAGTTTTCACTGAGATGTTGTACAATGTTCCCGGAACAAGGCTGTACAATGGGAAGTTTAACCACTGAATAGTTACAGGAAAATTTGCCTCGGGAGAAATCTCAATCTTGTAGTTGTACCGATACTTAGTAGGCCTAACCTCTGGTGCCATCCACGTGATAGTCATACTGGATGCTTTCACTTTTCTAGCTGTCAAATTTCTTGGCATTAAATTAGAAACTGAAACAAAGATTATTCATTATTTCAAAATTTACTATATTACTTTTTTAGCCATTTATATAAAAAAAACAATTAAAATTTTTTTTTTTTAACAACATCACTAGAGCACATTGATTTATTAATCATTGGCTACTGAATGTCAATCATTTTGAAATTTTGAAACAAAGTTATATGTGAGCCAACCTCTGATGGGCTTCGAACCATAGACTTCAGCTTGAGAGTCTGATACCAATGGATCACTGAAGTTCACATTTCTTTGAATCAAAACACAATATGAAATACATTTTAAATTTAGAGTAAAAAAGAAATATATTTTTAATAATGCCCAAACAGTAAATGGATTATAGAGTGATGTGGTCTACAAACTTGTGTTAAACACTCACTGGAAATACAGACATCTTTTGATGGAAAGAACTCTTCACTGCACTGACATTCATTCTTAACACATGATGCATTATTTAGGCATTCATCAGCATCAAGTCCATAGCACTGACCCCCCAGCTTTATTCCTGAAATAAATTACACCATGCTTTCTCAAAACACAAATACTGTTTTTTACATCTTACTCTAGCATAAATAAACAAATTAAGAGTCGTACACAATAGTCAAAATTTTCCTGTTTATACAAACTATATGCTCAGAAGGAAGGCCAGTTGACCAATTTAAATTAATCATTAAAATGTTGACCGAAATTTAAAAAACAACATCATTATTATGTTAATTGTCTGAGGTGGGGATCTAAAATTAATATCCTCTGTATAAAACAGGAAAATGTTAATAATTTTAAATGACCTTTTAAAAAAGAAAAGAAAAAAAACCTCCAACAGTTCAATGGTGACCCATATGAATCTTGTCAGTATTTATATGTAGCAAGTTACTTGATTAAATATATGTGACTGTTTCTGCAAAAAAGGTACATCATACACAGAAAATATCATTTTAACAGATGTCATGTGAAAATGTCTGGACACCTGTTTATTGGAAATGATATCAATATGTAGACATTTGAAAACTGAAATCGAAAGTAAAGCAAGAGTCCATTGGTTGCCATCTATTTATTGTATTTTAATGATAAAATGATAATTTGACTACGTTTCAATTCCCCAAAATACTATTATAAAGTACTTTACTGAAGTACATTTTTACTCAAATATTGGAATATCTCTGAAATAAAATAGCTTTGAGCAAAAATATATGGAAAGTAAACTCTTATGACTACTGGATTACAACGTCATTTTCCCTCACCTGTATCCTTTTTCTCAAATTGTATACAATAAAATTATAAAACAATACAACAATTTGTATCAAAACCACTGAATAATATACACATTTATGTACGTATTTAAGAATTGGAAAACACATATTATCATTTTACACAAATTATGAATAAATGGAAACACACTTACTGGTTACACATTTATCTGATGAAAAGAAAAATGATTCCTGACATTTGCACCTAGATATTCCTCTTGAGTCATTAACACATTTAGCATTCTCAAAGCATCGGTCCAAAGGTCCACATTCATCTTCAGGGATTATTTCTATATTATGAAATATTATAAAATTTCAACTATTTATTATAAATTAATGAATAAACATATAGCCAAACAGGTAATTTTATTAAATTTCAAACATTTGAAATACACCACAAATATATATATAAAAAAGTAATTTTGTTAATGAAAAAATGTATATTGCATATTGAGCCAATGCTAAAAATACATTCCATATACAGAGAGGGAAAAATGCTGAAGCAGACCCGACACTGGGAGCTTGGACCATGTGGATAATAAATATCACTATCATGGGGAAAAACATAAACAACTCTGTGAAAATTCCAGATGAGGCTAGCACCTCATCTGTCTCATATTGGCAATGCTAGAGATATAAAATAGGTACTTCAATATAATTTGCAGAAAGAACTTTAAGAATGAGTTTAAGCAGAACAATATAAGTAGATGCAGATGTAATAAAACTGTGCATTCATACCTGGCAAACACATATTGTTAAACATGAAGAACTGTGGATCACATTCACAGACTGATGTCAAGCTTGTGGAATTGTAAATACAAGACCCACCATGAATGCACTGACTAGTCTGATTGCAAATTCCATGTGGAGGTATTGCTGTTAAAATAATAATACATTTTAAACAAGGATAACTTTGTACACATTTACAGCTTGATGTAGAGGTTGTGGAATTGTAAATACAAGATCCTCCATGAACACACTGACTAGTCTGATTACAAAATCCAAGTGGAGGTATTACTGTTAAAATAATAATATATTTTAAACAAAGATAACTTTGTACATATTTATTACTATTCAAATAATAATCCACCATGAACAACACAAACTAGTTTGATTTCTAAATTCTAGTGAATAGAGAGAGTTTTGAATTGTAAACAAATTTATCCACTAATATACAAACAGATTAACATGACTAGTCTTTTACAAGATTCTAATGGAAGTATTCCTGTTGAAATAAAAATATTTTGAAATAAGTACACAAGTTAAATTTTATTAGAAAATTTCAAAAACAAAATTTAAAACTTTGAACAAAACTTCAATATTAACAGTAACAACCATAGAAAAAAAGTAAAAGTTTGATCAAAGGATATGTTTTCAAAAGAGTTTAATAAAAAGTCCATTTTTGTAAGTATATGTCCATGTCACAAGTATGAAAAATAATATTTTAAAAGAGACTGTTCATGTACCTGAAATACAAGTGTAGTTGGACATATAAAACTCAGTGTCACATTGGCAACGTGACAAATGTGTTGTGGAATTGTAGACACATGATGAATTCTCAACACACTGGTTTGTGGAGCTTGTGTGGGAACAATAACTCAGTAGAGAAATTCCTAAAATAATAAAATCAAGCATTATATATCTTGATGTTGAATTAGTATGGGAAAAGTAATCCAGTATATTCCTAAAATAATAATATAATAAAACTAAACATTAAATACATGTACCTTCGTAAAAATCAAATTGTCAAAACATTATTTTTTAATGAATGAATGTTGAATGATACTGAAATGAAATATATATATATATATATATATATATATATATATAATGGTGAAAATAATGTCTATGATAAAATTTCATACTATACCAACTATATATGTTGTATCAAATTTAAAAAAAAATCTTTATAGAAATTATTAAGTCTCAAAATATAAAAATAATAAATGTGGAAGGATGTTATATGTGATAAGTGGGTGAATGGTAATTATCTCAGTTACTTATTTTGATAACAGTTGCCCGATTACTGGTAATTATTTCAGTTACTTTACTTTGATAACGATTGCCTGATGACAGGTAATTATTTCAGTTACTTACTTTGATAACGATTGCCCGATTACTGGTAATTATTTCAGTTATTTACTTTGATAACGATTGCCCGATTACTGGTAATTATTTCAGTTACTTACTTTGATAACGATTGCCCGACTACTAGTAATTATTTCAGTTACTTACTTTGATAACGATTGCCTGATGACAGGTAATTATCTCAGTTACTTACTTTAATAACAATTGTCTGACTGCTAATTATCTCAGTTACTTACTTTGATAATGATTGCCTGATAATTATTTCAGTTACTTAGTTGATAACGATTGCCTGATGACTGGTAATTATTTCAGTTACTTACTTTGATAATGATTGCCTGATGATTGGTAATTATCTCAGTTACTTACTTTGATAACAATTGCCTGATGACTGGTAATTATCTCAGTTACTTACTCTGATAACAACTGCCTGATGACTGGTAATTATTTCAGTTACTTACTTTGATAACGATTGCCTGATGACTGGTAATTATCTCAGTTATTTACTTTGAAAACAATTGCCTGATGACTGGTAATTATCTCAGTTACTTACTTTTATAACAATTGCCTGATGACTGGTAAAAGTTTTTGTTACATTGACATGTCCCAGTTACCGGTTCGCAATGTGAATTTAGTAAGCACTGTTCATCTGTATCACAGTTCTCCCCAAGCTCTTTTTCTAAAAAAAACATACATAGAGGAAGTAAGAACATTCCGTTCTGCAGTGACTAATGTACCGATTGGTATGTTATAATGTTGAAGTTTTTCCCCTTCTGTTAAAAAAACTATTTAATGAAATTTAAATAATTAAAAAAGATTTTCTGAAATATTTTATTTAGTGATCGATCTAAACAAACCCAAAATATTTTGTTATGGTTACAGTAAGTGCATACAATTATACAGCAGTGTGGTACTATATATGTAAGTAGGTATCTATAAACCATCTAATACTAAATCTCAGAAAATAACACAACACTGAAAGATGCACAAAGGACTAACAGTTTAAAAATTGTCAGTAAAGGAGTTTTAGTCATCATTTATTATAGTTTACCCACAAAACACACAAAGTTTTGTGGGTAAAGTATAATAATTGGCATGACTAAAATGCATTTACTGACAATTGTTAAAGTGTTAGCCATTTGTGTATCTTTCATCATACCATTTATATGTATTTATTTATTTGTTTCTCGATGCTATATAAAGTCCATATATGTTGAGTTTCAATCCTAAAGTTTTATAATCTTGGGACCTGGTGTTTAAATTACAAAACTTTGACCACTGTGACCTCGAAAACAACTTGGAAATGTATTTTTCCCCTCAGAGAATTATCTGTCCTCAAGATGACATTTATCTTTAAAATTATTAACAGAAAATATTTACTGACATCAAATTTAATAATGGTTTAATTACCTGAAGATGTAAACAATGATTTATTCGTTGTTGATTCTTGAGCCATGCAGTCAGAGGCAGTCATGGCAGACAATGCCTTAAAACAATCAAGTGAAACATTTACCCAAATTAACAAATCGGGAAACCAAATGTACAGTAGTTAACAAAGCATTATAGATATTAAATCATATAAATACTCTACAGGTATCTATGTAGCAGGCCTGCAGGATGAATTTTCAAAGTAGGAGTGGCTCATTTTTCAAAGGGGGGGGGCATATTTAAAAAAAAATCTTTATTGAAATTATTAAGTATCAAAATATAAAAATAATAAATGTGGATGGATGGTAATTATCTCAGTTACTTATTTTGATAAAAGTTGCCAGATTACTGGTAATTATTTCAGTTACTTTACTTTGATAATGATTGCCTGATGACAGGTAATTATCTCTGTTACTTACTTTGATAACGATTGCCTGATGACTGTTAATTATCTCTGTTACTTACTTTGATAACGATTGCCTGATGACTGCTAATTATCTCAGTTACTTACTTTGATAACGATTGCCTGATGAATGGTAATTATCTCAGTTACTTACTTTGATAATGATTGCCTGATAATTATTTCAGTTACTTAGTTGATAACGATTGCCTGATGACTGGTAATTATTTCAGTTACTTTGATAATGATTGCCTGATGACTGGTAATTATCTCAGTTACTTACTTTGATAACAATTGCGTGATGAATGGTAATTATCAGTGTAATTATGAGGAAAGATACACAAATGGCTAACACTTTAACAATTGTCAGTAAATGCATTTTAGTCATGCCATTTATTATAGTTTACCCACAAAACTTTGTGTGTTTTGTGGGTAAACTATAATAAATGATGACTAAACCAATTAAGGAAGAATGATTTGGAAAGGCATCTAATTGCCTCTGAGTAACTTATGTATGCAATTTAAGTTTATTTTATCTATTATAATTTCTTTTACATGAGTAAATATCCACCTTTATAACAGCCCCCATCACTTTTTATGCTAGTTTTTATTTTGGGTAAAGATTTGCAGTTTTGCACAACACATAAAAATACCCCCCCCCCAACTTTGAACCCTGAGCCCCCCACTTTGAAAATCCGTTCTATTTGCCTGATGAATCAATTTAAGTATAATCTCATTAAAATCTCCAATATTAAAATATCAATATCTATTAGAACTATAATCCAGTTGAATAATTTTCAACATTTACACTATTAAATTTACCCATTATCAGTAATTTCTTGTTTAAATATCCAGATTGACAGTATTTCTGGTTGTCCCAAAATTTGTAATAATTTAAAATGCATATGACAAAAAATACCAAACACGTGCTTCATAACCAGAGCTAATGCCTTTAAGAGTTTAAAATTTCATTTAACGTTTATAAACATAAAACTTCTTACCAAGATATAGATAATCCAAGCAGTATTCATGGTACATGGAAACTATGCAACAGTCTATACTTCGTTGAAAGTAAGATGTATACATGTAAGTGGACAATGTGGAATTCAGTGAGAGACACATTTTCAAGTCTTTGCATCCTGCTTGCATCTAGTCAGCATTTCCTGATTATTCACCTACATGTGTTCCTATAGCAGTCTGCTTTCCTGATCTCTCATAGCAACAGAACATCTCTAAGTTAACTGCGTGAGTAATTAATGTAATCTATCATAACAGCAACACCCAACACAGCATTGATAAGTTTATACAAAATATGCTGGTCCTATTTGAAAACAACTGAACATCCCTCATTCATCTGCATGAGGAACTAATCTAGTCTACCATATCTAATCTGTCATTAAGTGAACCACCTAACACAGCAGTGATAAGTTTATAGGTTGAACATTTTGTTAATATAACTTGGTTAGTTGTATTTATTTTCATCCTTATATCCAATTATGGTTCAAGCACACTTTCCTGAGAACACAGCTCAGCTGCATGTGCTATCTGTCCAGGACAGAGGTGAGTGTTAGGAAGAGAGACAAAACCAGATGCTGCCAAACTAATGCAGCACTCTTATTGATAAGCAGCAAGGGATCTTTTCTGTGCACTATCCCAGAGACAGGACAGCATAAACCATGGCCATTGATAAACCAGTTGTGAACCACTGGTTGGTAAAAGTGGTGTACACCTACCTAGTGGGTCTTGCAAAGCACTCACTCAGGTTTGGAGCCAGTACTAAGATTAAAAATCCCATGCCACGACAGAGATTTGATCACAGTACCTAATATGCTGTGTGTTTAATAGCATAAACACCACACCACCAAAGCCCATCATCAGGGCCGAATTTAGACCTTGGGGGACCCGGGATAATTCAGGTTTGGGGGTCCTCAACATAGAAATTAAATTACATGACAAATAAAAAAAAAGAACTAAAATGAATGAATAGAACTAATTTTTATAATTATTAAATTTTTTATAAAGGAAGTCCTTAGTCTGGCAGGGGGGCCCAGAACAATTGCATTCTTTTCCCCCTTATAAAGTCAGCCCAGCCTGTCATGATAAAGTGCATATGAAATATTTTGGTTTTATTTTAATACTTAACTGAACATTCTGTTTTACTGCATGAGTAATTAATCTAATCCATCATCAACAGCAATACAGTATTCAATTTGATAAATTTATACAAAACATTCTGATTTTATTTTTAAAATGATTTGTTCTAGTCATGTAATTCCAATCCTATTTACAGTTGGCTCTGTCTAGACTGAATCCACAAGTATGTTACTATGTTAGCAAGGATTTAACATAATTCTTTTACACTACAAAGTAATGATATCAAACATTTTTGGTTGATAAATATGAATATGTAATAATCTTTAGGCAAATCAAACTTTTAATAATTACATAATTAATTTATCCATTGTGCCTCCTTACTCAACTTGACCCAACATATACATACTAGTAATGTAAAACCAAACAAACTACTCTGACCCACTACACATAGTAAAAACTTCAGTCCTAGTCAGAAAGATACAATTTGACTGTATATACCATAACGATGGCTAGATTACGCAAACTCATTTCAACTAAATAAAACAAATAAAAGAATAATAAAAAATTTACCATTTCAACACATTTCTGAATTTGACAGAGTACACTTTATTATTTATATTTTTACAAACATAACATTAGAATGTTTTAAAATATAACTTTTTACAACAAAAAAACATTGACAAATTCAAAAAAATCAAAATGTAAAAACCCTTTCAAAAAATATTTTATTTTGTAATTCTTTAACTTTCAGTTAGGTTGTTCACATGACAGAAGACACTGAAAACAAAATTAATTCATGGTAACACACTTTGCAGTGATGTCCTTCCAAAAGTCCCCCCTCCCCACATCCCCAAAGTAATAAATAAATATATCTGTTGAGGCTAGCTTTACATTAACCAGTTTCCATGCACATTTCCCTATGCAGGTTTATCAATAAAATACCATATGGGAAAACGTGTGAAGAAATATGAGAGTGAAAATCAATCAAAAGCTCAATTTAAAATACCGGGTGACTTCCAATCTTCTCCCATATCTCCGATACTATTTCTGTGACTGAATCACTGTGACATGTAATGATTATTCAACAAGTGGAACTGATACACCCTTAAAAGATTGTCATAGATTCCAGGGCCATAGTAAACTTTTTCTCTGAGAATGTTGTAGGAGGGAGTAGTGGCAATAAAACCAAATAAATTTTCCAGCTGAGATTAAAGTTAAAAGTTGTTATTTAAACATTATTTTACAATTAAAAAACATTTTTGGTAAATGACTGGGGGCAGGGGAGAACAGCTATGGACCTGCATTCCATGTGTCAGTGATGCCAATAAAACAAATGAACCTTAGCACCAAACATTTCTATGTTTTCACAAAACTCTCTAAGTCCATATTTAGGTAAATGGAGATAACCACATGAGCATCATTTGCATTACTCATTAGTATCTTCACTTGCAGAACACTATCACACAAAAAGTTTTCCTAATTTAGTCATCTAGGATCTAGTGCAAAAACTATGAACTGCAAAACATTGCCTTTCTGAAACTGACATCACTTTAGAAAGCTTTGTAAAAAATATCCTTTCAATTTTAATGGAAACTGTTGATAGAGATTCTGTCTAACTGCATAAAATGTCTCCCAGACTGAATAAAATCCTACCAAACCATACATTGCCGATTTAACATTGCCACAATTAATTACCAATATTAAGATACCAAGACATTGTTGATGGATTATCTACAATGTAAGGGTTTTGTGATTGCAAAATATTTATTATTTTTAATTCTTGTCCATCATGATGACAGCAACTGTCAAACCAGTTAAGATGACAATATACTGACTTCTAATCATGATAATGGCCATGCAATTGACATACTTTGTCAAACTCGGCAACACGTTTAAATATGTCTACAAGGCAGAAGACAGAAAAACAAAACACACATGAAAAATTAACCATTTATCTAAAGACAGGGATAAATATGTATTCACAGACAAAGTCTTAACGTTGCAGGAAAAAAAACAAGATAACTATTTTGCACTGTCTTCTCGTTCACCAATTATGCCCTCAGGTCCCATGGTTTCCTCCAGTATTGACTGTTTCTCCTTGAAATAGTCTCGAAACCACTGAATGTGTTCTTTCTTCTGTTCAACTGTTAAATATGGGTTTTTTGACAACCCAGTTGTAACCAACTCCATGAAATGTCTAATGGGTCCCTTTTTGGGGAAATCAGAAATAAGTGGTTCGAGAAAAATGTGTTCATGAAAACCTACTTGTGCTTCATCAACCATTCCTGAAAAAACAATATTGTAAAATATGTAAGTTTTGTGTACAATAGAACAAATACACCTAATTATATTCATATAATTTTTTTTTTTTTATAGATTTTTGACATAAAAGAGTATGTAATGCACTTAAGTGTATGATAAAACAAGCATCATTTGTAACGATGTAAAGAGCTCAGACAAATCCTGCATTCTGGACTGCACTGCCTATCATGAGAATGATGCAATGACTTCAAATGTTTTGTCCATTTCATTAATTATCTACAGATTGACATCAGACTGGTTTGACTAAAATAGATGTGAGACTGACTAAATATTTCATCAGTACATTAGTCACATGATTACCTTAAATAAATCTAGCACATTGAAAATGGGTAAGTTCCACAATCAAAATATCACAGATAATAGTCCCAGATACAAATCTCTAATCACTGACTCATCCCACTAATTTATGCAGATTCCTTTTAAACACAGTAAACAATGTAAAAAAGACACACAATCTGCATTTTTAAACAGTGTTGAAACTAGCATGAAACTGAGATGTGGTCACAAAATTAATTAATTTTGCATGGAGAACATCACCATTTTTAAGATATATATACTCAATTTGTTTAGTCCTAGACTGGCATACATGTACAGCATTTATTTTTGGAAATGGGGTTTAATGTTACAATTTTCAACTAGTGAAGCATTCTGACTGGAGTTTCTGAAGCCATGCTACCCTAATAATTTAAAACTTTGGGATGGGTCTCAAGGAATCTGGACAAAATATTCTTATGAAACTACATTTTCCCATAATGTTATTGATTACAATTTTATAAAGTAAGAACATTTTCAACATTTGGAATAAATAATTACCTGCTTCATTATTGATTGGAAAAGTCCATACTTTTCCTTCCTTAGTCCACTGGATCATTTCTTCAAAAGCATTTCTTGGTGGTGATGTTATAAATTTTTCAAACTCCTCTTTCTCGATCTCATCAAATAAACTTTTACTTGTCTGTGTTGCAACCCTCTTTTCTTCTGAAATGACAAACCATAACAAACCAAATGTTAAAGTACAAATTAATACTTGAAATACATAGGGAAATGGTGCATTCTGGTGAACTTTGAGGGCCCTTTTCCTACAACAAATTCCACTTAAATTTCTTTTTGCCTGTCTTATCAGTTTATTTTATATCATCCATATCCCTGTCACTGAATTCCATTGAAACAAATTGTCTCTAACGCAAATTTTACGAGCTATGGAGACAAGCTTATGGGCACAGCCATGTTGGATTTCCATGTGACTGCTTTCGACTAATAAGAGCCCAGAGATCCTATGTGCTTCGCAATTTTCCGTAGAACGTCAGATATGGCTGAAGTGATCCACGGGAAACTGAAGTAAAGCGTGATTGTTCACAGAATACCGAGTGCTGGCCACTCACTTGTTTTTCACAGGAGCTGTTTTAAAATTATTTTTTATTTTTCGGGAAACATCTCTGCCTGAGATGGTTGCTTAGAAGAGAAACGGCCAAAAAAATGGACCTCACTCCCTCAAAATTATCTCACATGGATCAGCGGACAATTCTCACCCCTGATAAAATGAGTGGGACAGTGCATATAAGACCCATTGCTGCTTATCAGAAAAAGTAGCCTATGTGGCGGCAGCAGGTTTCCTCTAAATATTTGTCAGAATGACCACATGACTGATATCAAATAGGTCATATGCTCTAGAGGCGTTGTTAAATTAAAAAAACTTTACTTTACTTTTGTATAAAATGAACTGTTGTCAACATTCTGAAATGTTAAGTTTTATGATCTTCAACAGTAACAAAATGCTTTTACAAGTTAAATCCTAATTATACAGTTCTTGACATTATTTATCACTTATACACGTTACCTATGAAAATCAGAAATTAAAAAAAAAATTATTTACTAAAATAGTTATTGAAATTATTTACGGTAGTCAGATTGTTTTTGCAATTTACAATTGACATATCTTGTGAGTGCTAGAGCTAACAACTTACTTTGTGGCTTTTCTGCAATTGGGTCAGTAAATATGTTCAGGCCAGGTCCATCAAACAACTTGTAACTGTCACTAAATAAAACAAAGATTAGCAAAATAAAGAGTTACTTCCCTTAAGCTGCTTTATGCACAAATTAATATGCTTACCATTGTTCTTTTATTAAAAGAATACAACAATTTATTTATTTTATTTAATACAACAATAAAAACAAGATGTTGACACAAATAAAGATATATCAAATGCATAATAAAAGTAATTAAATTTAAAATGTTTCTATCATCTACAGACTGTTAATACCAGTATAATTATAAGAGTGCATTTTAACAAGATCAAGAAAGAAGCTACTAAAAGCAAACATACCTTATGCTGGCGTAATCTTTTGGAATTTTTCTTTGTACTGGTCCTTTTCCAAATTTCCTTTCTATTCATGAAAAATAACATTCTCATTAAACAGTAAACATGTTAGTTGATAAAAATTCATAAATGTTTAATTTTTGTAATTGGGAGAACCAAAATTCAGAATCACTAATTCATTTTCCCAATTTCTTCAAAATAATTTGATATCAACTAAACACTCAACTGTATTATGATAAATTAATAGTGATAGTGGGGAATATTCAATAGTGTATTTTTTTGTATAATACTTTGCACCCAAAATTCTGTTAAATTACAAAATCAACCTGGAAGCAAACAAGTACCTAAACTTTTATGAATAAAATAATAATGTAGAATAATATTTATTTCTCCCAATTAAAATAAATATTTATCTAAATAAAACTAATACCAACTTACCCATATCTGAAGATTTAGCAAATTGTGGCTCTTGTTTTTGGACACGCATCTCGGACAATATGTCACTTAAAATAAACAACATTTATATCAATTACAATTGTTTTTTTTAACCACATACACACTTTTATTCAAAGAAGTTATATATCAATTTCTGAAAAATCATAAAGGAACTTATTTTAATATATGTTTTTGATAACATATTGTGTATGGGTCTGCTTGCAAGTCTTACATGCAGATGCTTGATCCCATACACAACCAGGGGCATTGACTCTGTCTTGGTGCTTTTAGAACATCTCCTGTCAAGAGACTGTATATTGATGCACACGAACCTAGTTTGGGGGCTAGATGTACAAAGCTATCTCTTCAGTATGCATTTAAGCTAAAATCTTTACCAAAACATCCTGCTCATGACTTTGTGTTTGAAGGAAAATATGTGAAGCTGTTTGATGTGAAGCCAAATGCTATTCCTACTTTTTGTCTTCGCATCTAGCAGTTGTTAACTGCTTCCAAAATCACTTTCGGTGACATAATGGAAATGCCTACATGTTTTGTTCTTCCACCATGGTATATAAAACCACCTACTATTTTGTTTGATCTGATGGATTTGAAAAAAGATCGTACATATACACCTGTTTACAAATAATATTTCTTGGAAAACAAAAACAGATTTAGTGATTTCATTCAAATTTATACTGATGGATCACGGGATGGAAACACTGCAGCCTGTGCTGCAGTGTTTCCATCTAACACAATTTCCAAGAGATTGTCTTATTTGGCTTCTATTTTTTTCTGTCGAAATTAAAACTTCAGATGCATCCAAATTTATTATTTTTACAGACTCACTTTCATGTCTCCAAGCTTTACATAATATGAAGCTGGAACAACCTTTATTGGGATGGTAATATGAGTGTTTTTTTATCTTCTAAAAAGAAAATTGTTTTCTGTTGGGTTCCCAGTCACGTTGGCATTAGGGGTAATGAAAAGGCACACCTAGCTGCCAAGGATGCCTTGAATTTGCCTGATATTTAAATTTGAGATTAACAGGTATATTTTAGCTAACTGGCTAATTGGGACAATGCGAAAGCAAACTTCATTCTATAAAGCCTGTCTTGGGAGAGTGGCAGTCCTACAGGTGGTCAAGGAAGGATGAAATTGTTTTGTGCCATTAACATATTGGCCATACGTATTTAACTCATATTTTTTATTTGAAAAGGGATAATCAACCTCATTGTGAGCACTGTCAGTGTATATTGATAGTGCGTCATATTTTAGTGGATTGTCCTCACCTTCAGCCTGTTAAGAGATAATGTGTTTGTTAATGAGGGTGTTGTGGTATCATCAATTCCACCCACAGCTTATTATTAAGTTTTTAAAGGAGACTGATTTTTACAGAAAATTAGTTTTTTAATGGTCTTAGTTTGTTTCGTTAATATATAGTGTATGTTTTGATATCATTGATTTGTTTGTATGTATGTTTGGAAAAAATGTGTTTATGTCCCAATAAATGTTTTAATTAACCATAGCGTGACCCCCAATAACCAATGTTTACTTTTGTGCTGGGGGGTAATTAAATAAATAATAATTTTAATGAGTATATATACATTCAAGTATTAAATAAATAATTATTTCTCCTTCAGGCTAATATGTCATTCTAAAACTTGTTAATTTATTTATTTAAAATAGATAAAAATAAAAAAAACATGGTTTAAGATAATTTCCTATATTTGATGAATTTTTGTTGGAATTACCCTCTAAACCTTTATTATTTACAGTAGAAAATGACTGATGATCCCTAAGCAGAAAGTTATTAGAATGTTAACCTCATTGACTGGTTGGGTGTGGTGTCTACATTGGGTGACTCAGACCCATCTTTGTTACCGAGGTTGTTTATAGCATGCGACCGCAACTGCTGCAGTATATCAGATTCAGCCTGTGCAGAATCTCCCTTCAAGCTGTCTGCAACTGACTTAGCAGCAGCCTTCAGCTCTGGATCAATATCATCAGTTCTATAAAATAAATATTAACAATATTAAATTATATATTTATTTCAAATACAATATATTACCCTTTCATATAAACATATCTATAAAATGTTACACATTAAATGTTTATAAAAATACGTTAATTTATATATATATATTTATATATATATATATATATATGAGCTAGCATAGCAATAATAAATATCTTCCTAAAATTATGTTTTTTTAAGTGAGTTATTTAATTCAGTGAAATTTTAATCATTTATGATGGGTCAGTTCCATCAATGAAAGAAATTTAAAAAATTCATCATACTGTATATAGTAAGTAACTTTTTAGACAAAGAAGAATCTCTTTAATTATTCACCTTTGACCTCCTTGTTTCCCCTTGGATCCATGAGACTTCCACACACATGGTGATGAGGTTATCTGACGAACAATGCTATGTCTTTTGTTAGACACTGGTCCTCCATGTAGCCTATAAATGAAAAATATCAATAAAAATAAACTATAATCTTCTACAAACAGAAATTAAAAATACCAGTCTACAGGGCTCAACCTTAGTGGTAGCCCGGGGTGTTTTGCCTACCGATATCTAGCTCGGGCTACTGATTTGTAAACCTGGTAGTCCGTTGAGCTAGTAGATTTGTAAACCTGGTAGTCCGTTGGGCTACTAGATTTTTTCCCTGTCCAGTGACTAAACAATCAACCAGATGCTTAAATTATTGATGTCTTAGATTCCACGTTTCACGTGTGCGCTCTTCTGACATGAGTCACTGTAATGGTGTTAACTATTCACACTGTCGGACCAACAGTTGGTAATTGCGCAATATGATTTCAAAATAAAAAGAGTATATGATTCGGCACTAATCTAGCAGTTGAAAAAGGTTTTTTTTCCGCCAAAGGTTCGCTCAAGTCACTGACTTGTTAGCAGTAGTGAGAAGTCGAAGTCACTGTAATATTTTGGTCGAAGTAAAGTGAAAACAAATCCCAATAACTAACGTCTGACAGTGACACCGATTTGTGATGCCAACCTAAAAACAAAAAGAAATACAACTAGCTACCGGTAGCCTTTACAATCAAGTAACAAATCTCGCATGACGCGTGTTTATTGTCCCATCAATGACCGGCTATTTCTGGTAATGCGGAATGGACAACGTCAAGCTTTGTTTGGTTACGTAATACGAACAAGAATTCCAGTTACGTTAGTTTAGCTTTGCTAAAATACGGAACCGCATTGTGGTCTACTAATTAATTTTCAATAGTTTCTAAGACAATGGTTTTGATTGGTTAATTGCTACTTTTCCTTTGGAAACCGGATTCTTTTTTGGGAAATAATTATGTTGTGATTTTGGCAACTACAATGATAACACGGTTTTGATTCACTTTGCAATCTTATCAACAGTAGATATTTTCAATGACATATGTATTCAAGTAATATGGTTGTTGATTATATTTATTGCATTATTAAATTTTAATAAAATATAATTGTCTGATGATTGTGGAAAACGTAACAGGAAAATGGATTCTGTGCGCAAAAAGGGTAGTCCACTAAAAATGGAGATAGAGGATAGGGCTCAGAGGTTTACCCACCAAATAATTTAAAAAATAAAATAAACAAAAAATATTTTTATCATTAAAACTACAGTTCATTTTTGGTTGTTAATTTAAGCATCAAAATAAATAGAAAAATCTCCCCAGAAAAAAAAATGGTCATAGAAATAGGAAAATGAGAAGAAAAAACTACATTTTACATTTGCTGGGTTAACTCTTCCAATTTTTATCAAACTTCTCACCTTTCTTATGGGAAGGGAGAAATCACTTCTCCCACTTTTTTTTTTAATCCTAGATTAGTGCCTGTATTAGTTCTCTCCATGTTTACTCTAAACTAAATGATTTTTATTTTCTTTCTGCCTCTTTCATTTATTAAAATTATGGGGGCTACCAATTTTTACTAAGGGCTATCAGGATTTTCAAACCTGGTAGCCCTGGGCTACCACTGGAAAAAGTTACGTTAAAGACCTGGTTTAGTTAGAAATACTTAATGTTGGGAAGTGTAATGTATTCTCATTGATTGTTAGATGTCGCCAAAGGAAATGCTAGTCAACTCGCCCCAGTTGTTGGTCAATTCACCCCAGACTAATTGGTCAACTCACCTCAAAATACCTGCCAACTCGCCCCAGTCATTGGTCAACTTGCCCCACTCATGGGTCAATTCGCCCCAAATATAATTAATTATTTGTTTTTCATGTTTTCATATAAATTTACCATTCACCAAACTTATTTTGACTTCTAATACATTAAACATACATCCCCCCATAATAATTATAGTTATTTCTATAATAATAAATAAATAAAATTAAATAATAACTTCAGTAGTGGATCTATGCACACAAATTCAGGTGGCTTCAAAACTTTATTTTTCTTTTGTAATCTGCTGCTTATCTGTTTTTCAGACTTGCCGAAATGAAAGTGTGAAAAGACCCACAATGTCTCCATAAAAATACCCTTCTCTTTTCAACAGTATATTCTTTTGCACGTGATCAGAGCAAGGGGTCAGGTAAAGGGGCATGCATGCCTAATTACAGCAACTTAATTTTATTTTATTTGACTCAGACTTCCAAGTCAAATATTTTTCAAAGTCATACGCTTTAGAACAATGTACAGGATATCCAATCATTGAAATTGTGGCTCGGATTAACGTTTGAATAAACAATATGTAGTCTGATTAGTCTAATTACAACTTACATGGCCTATTCCAGCAAATTGTTAAAGTAGTTAGCTACCACAATGTGGACCAGTACTATTAAAATGATTAAAACATCTTCATTTATATCATATATGGCAGGATTTTACAATAAAACACTTTATTATTGAAAAGCATATGTCGGTCATAGTAATCAAACCAATATAATGTGCACACAATATACGAGCATTGAAAAAATTCAAACTTCTAATAGAGTATTTAAAAAATAAAACAATAAGGGTCATTCCATGTCAAATCAACAGATTTTCTGACAATTTTCCACCACTCCGTTTCAGAATTGCAAAAAAAAAAAAATGTCAAAATATCCCTAAAAACTGATATCCTGAAAATTGTAGCTTAATTGGATGATTTTTCAAATTTTGGCACAGATTTGAAGTTTTGTGTTTTTGTCAGATGTAAATTTCAGCAACACTTTTGATTATCATTTTCAAATCTTCATAAAAATTGTAATAATTATCGCAGAGCTTACAAATTTGGTATTTAAACTAATCAGACAATGGGGAATCCAAATTTCTAGTCATTGTAAGTGTAAGATGTGTTGGGAAGAAGTTGTGGTACCATATACCACTTCAACAAATTTTATCAATAATATTTGGTGTC
>JAULBS010070916.1:0-21648 GCA_032355785.1 Symmetromphalus regularis | reverse complement strand
GTTACTCATTCCGATAAGCAACAAGGGATCTTTTATATGCACAGTCCCAAAGACAGGACAGCACAAACCACGGCTTTGATAAAAAAAGTTGTGGACCACTGGTTGGAATGGAAAATAGCCTTAACTGCAAATGGATCCACTGAGAAGGATCGATCCAAAGACCGACTGGTTCACAGGCAGACACGCTACTGTTTGATCTAGATCCCGCTCCCTGGGTTGGAACTGATACTGAGATTAAAAATCCCATGCCTTGAATGAGATTTGACCCCAGTACCTACCAGCCACAAGTCCGATAGCATAACCAATGCACTACCAGTGTCAGTATAATGCTTCAAAATTTGTCTTTTTAAATCTCAGACGAAGGTGGAATTTTAGTAATTTGTGATATAGATACTGTACCTGCACTATATACATCCCCATCAGCGTCAATATCGGTTTTCTCACTTCATCCACAAAGTTCTGAGCTGTCTGCGATGTGAACTGTGACACAACGTTCACCAGCTCCCCCAGCATCATGGGAATGTTAATGTTTACAATAGCAACTGCCAGTGCACTCTGAAATTAGCATAATTTGTTCACCTTTTAAATATACAACAAAATGTGTTTAATGACACAATAGCATCTTGTTTAAAAGATGAAAGAATTATATTTTATGACTTCACCTAGTATGAAAAACAATATGTTATGATAAATATGTACAGACACGATTATATTACTACATATATTAAGTGCAAAGCTAGTAATAGGCCTAAGTCAGGGCCCAGTTGTTCAAACCATTGTTAAACTAACCATGGGGTAGATGAATATTTCTCTTTAAAATATCTTCATACAAAGTTCAAATATACTTGTGATTTGATTATTTATGGATACCTTAGGCTATAATATTAATAAACTAAGTTTCAACATATCTCTTCAATTACTATTTGCAATGATTTATAATTTGGTTTTGAAATAGCCAACTAACCCATGGTTAGCTTAACCTTGCTTTGAACAACTGGGCCCAGAGGGGAAATGCAGGCCCCCATTTCAAACTGCTCATTTTTATAATCAGTGCTAAAAATAATGCTAAATGTATACATATCATAGACCCATGCCAACTGGCACACCTGTAACCCTACCCCCTCTGTTCTGACCCTATTTATGCAGTTTAAATTACTCATAGAGTAAATTTTATAAAACGTTGTTTTTTCCCTTTTCTTTAACAGTCAAAAAAAATTATTTAAGAAAAGAGAAAATTTACTCGAATCTAAGTAAATGAAGGTTGAAACTACTAAATGTACACAAGATGTGCTATTTTTGTTTTTGTTTTTAGTAATTTTACAGTATACAATGTACATATGGATATCAATTTTACAGTATACAATGTACATGTGGATATCAATTTAGTTTATTATTTGAGTACATAAACTTGGAGGTGAAAAACAAACCTCAAAAAATAAAACAAAAATATTTTACTTTCTTTATTTTAAAGTTAGTGGAACTGTAAACGAGAAATAAACAAAAATAAAAATAAAGGTTTAACTTACAACAATGGCAGCAACAAGATACCAAATTTCTGGAAGAATTATATTCATAAATCCCCTCCAATCAAACAGAGGTTCTGGTCCCTCGGACTTGTCCCGGCTACCCACCAGTCGAGATTTTCCATGTCTGGGGGAACACTCAACTTGCCTGCTCAGATAATGATAGATAGAGTAGTATGTCGTGAAACAAACCGTTGGTATGGTTACCAGACTCTTATGATGCCACATCATCTTATTTACTGGATTGCTAGCTGTAGGGTAACGCCTGCTGGCAATTTCAGTAAGAATTCTCACAAGTGTCTGTAGTATCCCATTAGGATTCGTGGATGAACTGTACTGGTGCCGGGGTAAACCTAATAGTAGCTGACTGTATTGTCTTGTACACGTAAGTCTGAAAGAAAATTAAAAATTAATATCAAGACAGTTAATAAAATACTATCATAAACAAACTTTAAAAAATTATAATCAAATTTTATAAACAATTATAATAAATAAACGCTAATTATTATACAGGGATTTATCCAGACTTTATATGGAACGGAACATCGGCCCCTTCTCAAAGGCAAATGGTACTGAAAATTCACCATTTCTGGACTTTAAATTCCCAAATTGGTTAATAAATATAATTGTTGTAATAAATTAATTTTACAAAGTAATAATTCTCACAGAATCCCCAGAACAACAACTGACAGCAGTTATGGTAACTCCATGCGATCCGATATACAGTGTGATGCAAATGGACATAATCTGCACATTACCAAGTGTTGTCACAGGCCTTCGCACACGAGACCTGAGAATAACACTCTCTACCTTTTTACAATAATGGCATAAACCGGGCAGTGCATTGCTGTGGATCTTCTGAGTTTTTGCATAAATTCTGTGGAGTGAAAAACTTCCCAAATTAGACCAAAATCACGCTAATTTTCTCAATCCCTTCAGTCATAGGACTCTGGTGTAAAATCCTGGATAAATTCCTGTCATATCAAGATCTGATTTTGCAGGGTTTTCATGATGCACAGGAACTTTGTTGAAAATACCACAACATTCTTCACACATGAATCACAGTATTGCTGGGCTGAAATATAGAGGTGTTCCAGTGAATCAAGTCAATCAAGTTTTGTTAGCTTCACCCATTTCAGTGCTCTCCTTTTAGAAAAAAGCAACATGGTAATCCATTGCTCACCTGAAAATCATTCCAGGAGAGAAATTTCAAATGTATAGTGTAATTACAAATACATTAATTTTATAAAAGATAGGGGCATCTGTCATTTTGTCCGTATTCCCATTCATCCTGGGTCATTTTGCCTAAAATCCAAAACATTTCCCCAACATAATCAGACTGATTCGCCTCTCAATTCAGACAATACATGTATGCTTGTTATTATCTTCCTACTATACATACATGATGTATTTGTTTGATTATAAATCAATTGACCTATCCGCCAGACGTGATTGACAGCCAGTCTTGACCAATGAATTATCCACTTTAACTCTTAGCGCATGCTCCTCTGAGCGTCGGCCATTACCTTAGACAAACAAAGGGTTTTGTCTAAGGCTCGCACTGTCTTATTTTTTTATTGTTTTTATTATTACTGAATTAATTATTGTGCGCTGAAGCACAGCGATGGTGAAAAAATGTAGTTACGAGATAGATCCATATTTTCCACACTATCCTTCATGTTTTACAATAATAATATTCATAGTGAGAGTATGACAACAGGAGTTCTTCATAGAATATATACACAAATATAATTCAAAAATAGACACTACTACAAAAAACTAATTTTAAAAAAGGCACATTGTGACAAAAGTATGACATCATAGTTAAAAATATATTTTTATTATATATATATTTCACGTAGCAGTTAATGATATTGGAGACACATTGTATGTAATTATGGTTTACTGAGTTTGCTTGTAATTTCAGTAATTAATTTTGAGATTTTACTATGGGTGCCATTGTTTTTGCAATTAAACAGTTCTTTAAATTTTAGTGTATTGTTTTCTTGTTGTTAGGTTTGTTTGTTTTTTAATAATGATATGGCTTTATAAGTTTTTCACGTATATTCTTAAAGTTTATTAACCCAAAAACTAACCTTAAACCTAACCAGTTGGGGGAAGTCAAAGATCAACTTGAACAGATGTATGTACCAAGGTAAGTGTTGAAATTGCTGAATTCAAGCCCCAAATCCTTTTAACAGTTTATATTGAATCATTAATGAGTTATTATTAACATAGCTTCTGAATAATGTTGTAGATGCAAAAACATTTCGTACCAATTTATTTCGTCCCATGAGGAGTTCCAATCTTGAAATTAGACATTTAATAGTTTATTAATTAAATAACTTTTGCAGATATTTAATAAATGTTAGAAATAGAAACATTTGTTAAATATTTTGAAGATGGAGATTTAAAGATTTACATTTTTTTTTTAAAGATTTAATAAATATTGAAGGCTTTTAATAACTGTTTGGTACATATATATTGTACCGTTATATAAATTCAAACATCATATATTTTCGAACAGCTCATTTATATGCGAACTGCATAATGAAGGTCTGACATCAATAAACATTGCAGATTGACACAAGAAGCAGTTGTGCATCATTCACTACAAAAATGTTGCACATAAAATGTCCTTGTGTAACTGTGGTCATTAATTTCATTGGCGTAGCTTGGGTCTTTTTTCTAATGTTGCAATACTAGTTATTTCTCGTATTTTAATCAACTTTTATAATATTAATCACATTAAAAAAATTTCTGCAAAAGAATCTAATGAGGAAGTTGCCTCATTACCTCAATGGAAGCTACGCCACTGAATTTATTGAAAAATAAGTATAATGAATCACTGACCGGTAACTGATTATAAGCAATATATACCATCATATATATACATGTATATAGAAACATAGCTCTTAATTGCATCGTCTATATCGGCATTCGATATGCTGTCTGCTTTGTTAATATCCATTTTGAATACGTCATTCACTTTAAAGGGAAATAATTCTGATTATTTTAGAAAAATATTGAAAAAACTTTCGCATGTTCGAAAAAATATGATGTAATTTCCTTACCGTATATGCAAACACGATGTCGAAAAAAACATTCTCTTGCAACCAGCATTGTGTTTAACATCTATAATTGTGTCTGCTTTGTGGATTATATTCTAATGAACAGGTGTGAAAGATTATTTAGCTTTTTAAATTCAGAATTCATTACAGAAATTTCTAATATTAGCTTATCTGTTCGAGAACCCATTACGGGAGGATATATATTTAAATATAACTTATATATATATATAAATATAAATACAGGAGGATATATATTTTAATATAAATTCATATATAACTTATATAAATATGTTGAAAAAAGAGGTCAAAGTAGCTTAAATATTTTTTTTTTTTTTTTAAACATGGCAAATAAAGGATGCCACAAATTATTGGGGCGGTGGGGTGGGTCAAATGCCCCCTTGCCCCTACCCAAGCTGTGACGGCCCTGGCTACACTGTCGCACTATAAACACGTGCAGACAATTTCTTTCAGCGTCATATTTTTTCCATACTAAATATTTTATAATATGCACTTTTTTTTATTACCCTTTGTATCTTGTGCTTACAATTTTGTAATTTCTGTCTTCGCCCCTGATAGTAGACTACTGATCTCAACTCTAGGTATTGTCTAAATCATATTAATATCACAGATAAGCTATAAAATTCTAAAGATATGGAACAAATTTACCAGAAAAGAAGTTCTACACATACTCACAAAGGCAAACTGACTGCTGCTGAAAGGGCAACGAATTTTTTTTAAAGACTCAGGATGATGATCTCATCCTACTGACAACTATAAAGGCTTTACGTAGATAAATCATACATGTATGTCAATTCGGCACAAGCAAGACTGTTCGACCAGATAAATACTCACTGCCAGTAGTTTTGATAACTTTTTCTCAATAGATTAACATTAATTCTGCGCAATTTCTAATTGCAAACCAGGTAAATGAAACCGAAAGTAACAAATTCTACATCTAACTTCCTTGTATTCGGCTGTTTGTGGGGAAAAGTGATTGGTTAATATGGTCACGTGCTTTCCTGGAAATTAAACTGATTTTACACTATTTGCTCCGTATACAGAACATTTAAGTTACCAGTTAATTCAAAAAGGTATGGTAAACCATTTCAGACATCTTAACTCATGTTTGGTTTGTTTTGTTTAACACACCACTAGAGCACTTTGATTTATTAATCATCGGCTATTGGATGTAAAACATTTGGTTATTTTGACACGTAGTAAAGTGTGAGCCAGTCTCCAACGGATTTTGAACCACTGTCATTAGCTTGAGAGTCCTACGTTCTATCGCGGCAGCGAGTTTCGTGTCTCATACTAACACTAACCGCCAACAGTAGGTGCCCAGGACAGCGTGCTTGAACCTTAATTGGATATAAGTGTAGTAGTGTTAGAATAAAGTGCTCCTACTGGCAGTAGCTAGAGGGAATTTCCCTATTAGCTCAGTTGGTAGAGCACTGGACTCTCAAACTGAGAGTCATGGTTCGAATCCCCTCAGTGGAGGTTGAGAAATTTCTGTTTCATAAGCACGAAAATAAATACAACTAACCAACCGTTTGGTGATTAGTGCTAGACATTATTATTTCGTTATTTTAAAATGTATAAATTGTGATAAACAATTACTTCTTCTTATCGTTCAACCTCAGATCAGCTGATTAACGAACATTATTTTTTTTTTACCGTTTAAATACAATTAAGTGCTAAAGTGTACATGGGCGTAAATCCCGGGGGTGGGGGGACGGGGACATGTCCCGCCCACTTTTTAGACAGAGAGACGCTTATAGGCCTATAATTACACTCCCCCCCCTCCCCCACTTTTTGCTTCGAAAAATAGAATTTATGATAATCTTTACCAGTATTTTCTCTTTATTGTATGAATGTAACACTTAACCATGTGGTCTTAGCGCAAATATGCCAAAGTACACATGAAAGTCTATAATGGCGTCATTTTGGAAAGGGGGTGTTCCGTTTTGGACGCGTATGTTATGTCCCTTGAAAGTGTATATTGTAGAATTAATTTTACTATTTTTATTTGATTCTGACGCCAGGTTGTAGGTTAAAACACAAATTATCCTTCTTGATTAAATAAAACTTTAAGGAATAGACTAAAATTATTTATGAAAACAACACATACGAGGCTACGTGACAGTGGTGGTTCACATACGGGGGAAAGGGGAGGGAGACGCGCTAGACCACAAAAAAAAAAAAAAAAAACACAATCAAAAATAAGGTTTTGCAAGTTATATTATAATTCCTGTTATTCTGTCAAAATAGTGATTTATGAATATGTATGTATACATACATACATCGGTTGACATAAAAATCATAATTGACAAAAATCATGAAATACCTATAAATAGTATTTATTTATTTATTAATAAATGTTGTTATCTATTCATTCGTCATTAGTTACGGCGTATGTAGAAATAGTCCGGTGCGCAAGAAAAATAAATATATAGCACAGCGTGAATTTACTCGACTAATTAATCAACATTATGTAATAAAACAGTTACTGACTCAGTGACTGATAAATATCGTAAATTGCCTATCATACAAGGTCGTGGGGGATTCCCCTTTGTTGACTGCCTTATCATAATGCAGTCGCCGCATTTGGATGCTGGAACAGTCTATAATTTTAAATTAGTTTTGTTATAGAGTTATGGTTCTTATTTATTGTTAAATATTGAAGTGTAGCAGTGAAGTACTAAAGGATTTAAATTATTCGGATTATGGATCTTTGGACTGATTAGCGTTTAGCTTGGTGAGTCATACTTCTAGGGAACTTGGAACTTTCGGTTTTGATTTCCGTTATTTTAGAAAATGTACCTATTTTAATCAAAACTTTAGATTTTTGTACAGGTAAATATGTATTTCTGATTATCATTATTATGGGCAAGTTATTTTAGAAAAATGCGTGTGTGTTTTATTTTACACTGCCTCTGGTGGATGGGGGGGGGGGGGGATTTCAAAGTCCCATTCAATTAAATTATACTGGGGTGGGGTGGATAAGGAAATAATTCTGAATGTTTCTTATCGCTCTAAAGAGGTATTTTTCTTCATTTTCTTCTTCTTTTTTGATGAGGCTAAAGTTGAAAAGAGGGAAGTAGTCTTTCACTCTTTTGGGGAAGAAATTAAGAAGGTAATATAAAAAAAAAATTGTCAAATAAAGAATTGTTTTCTTTTTCTTTCCATTTTATTATCCTATCACTTACCTTTCTTTTATTCTGCTATCTCTACAGTTGTTCAGGCAGTTCCAGATCAAGTGTCATTAAACTCGTTCACATGCGATTGTATATCAAATTTTCATTTTATTTTACTACCACAAACAATTACTTACTTTGCTACTATAACAATTAAAACGAATTAAATATGTACTATGAAGTCCTGGTCAATTTTAAAAAATATCAATTTTTTGTAGGTAGTTGCGGATAATTTGGGTAGTTCCGGATCATGCCACCTATCGATGCTTACAAGTACTAAAACCATATTATGTATTCAATCGCGCACATCCTTTTTAGAAATGCACTGTACGGTTTCCAATTTTTAAATTTAATATAATTATATTAACAAAAATCATACCCAGCTAGTTTATTAAATGCTAAATGTAGTTTATTTGTAGGCAGTGTTTATTATGAACTGTCGCTGATAAATTTTGAAAAACTCTGTACAAGAAATGTTGAGTCCTGATTGCATAACAATTTTTTAAAGTTCGCAATCGCACATTTCTGGCGAAATTTGGATTATTATTTTTTCAGCACAGCTTATTATTAAAATTAACTGTAACAAAAATATAATAATGTTTTCAGTCGGTTATTTATTCGACATGACTATTTATTATCAACAATGCAAGCCTGGAAATAAGTGCTCAGTCACGGACATTGTCCGGTACAAAATTGTGATTTGTCAAGCTTTGACAGTCACAAATTTAATATTAGCGGTCATTTTGTCTGACACAAAAATCAGTTCGATGCTGTACATTTAAAATGTGCACATTTTGTGGAGTTTCAAGATCATATACGTGCTTTCATTGTTATATGCCTAGCGGTAACTGAACAGTTGCCACTGCATTTACAGGGTAAATCTATTAATAGACCCGATCAAGCCCAATGAGTCTATATTTTGAACTCCCAGAACTATCATAAACTGGGGGATGGGATATTTTGGCACTTCTAGTCTGGTCTGTGTTTGTATAAGTCAATATTTTTTTATTGTGGTTATTTCTTTTATTTTCACCCGTGCTTTCTTCCAAGTCATGAAAATTAATATGTTTTGTTAGTATATAGTAGGACTGGGAAATTAATAATTTGTTGTTTCTCACTTGGTAACGTCTGTAGTAGTTTGAACATGAAATTGTCTGCGAAAGTTAAATTGTTGTGAAGGGACATGCTTTCCGAATTAGGAATCGGAACTAATGAAAAGGGTGCCGCTTCACTATAGTAGGGAGTAATGTTCAGGGAGGGAGTTTATAAATGCTTTCCAAATTAGTAATCGGAACTAATTAAAAGGGTACCGTTTCACTATAATAGGGAGTGATTTGCATAAGAAGATTAACTCACAGATGGTTTACTGGGAAATTTCGGCAGAAGTTATTGTATTGGGATTTTAATAGATATTTTATATTTCTCTATATCTGAATTAGGAGAAATCAATTATTGTTAAAAGAATTTTTATTGTTAAAATTGTAAGCTATTCTAATGAAATTCTATTGATTATTGTTAAATTTACACTTGTTTGTACATCATGAATAAATATGTAATGTGTACCGTTGTTATCAAGTTTATGTAGAGTTTAGTCTGAATAGGAGTCTACAACCGAAATGGGTAGCCGAACCTGAGTTAAAAATTCTTAAACCCTAATATAAGGGGTGAAAAGAATCCGCTGAGTATGGCAATGCTATTGAATTTGGTGGCCATTTAATTACATGTGGCAGGAATTTCATTACATATAGATGACCTTTGTAAAACTTGTTATGAGCCACTGGTTGGAACAAGGAAAACCCCAATGAGTCTACTAAAAGAAATCAGTCACATGATGGAGGGTACTATTGCTTACATCATTCAATCAAAAGGATGAATGTTGAATACACAGGTTGTTCATAATGACAAAGTTACTTCCCTTTGGACTTCAATGCTGTAGATATATAAATCAAGTGTTTCCAACAGAAATTCAATGATCTTTCTCTTAAAGATTTCTCTGTATTTTTTTGGTAATTAATAAAATAATCTCAGTGTTTAGATAGTCTGGGGAGTAGCCAGAGAGGCAAAAACACCAAGGCAAACCCAGACGCTGGAAGCTTGAACCATGTGGTTAATATCAGTATCATGGGGAATAAATAAAACAAATCTGTGGAAGTTCTAGATGAGGCAAGCATCTTGTCTGCCTGATGCTGGCTACGCTAGAGATAATGATATAATATTACAAGGGATTTATCCAGAAGTTTTCACCAGGGTGCTATTTCTGAAGGGATTGGGAAAATTAGCGTGATAATTGAGATTTTTTCACACTACTGAATTTATGTAACTGCAAAAAATTATATTTATTAACCAATTTGAGAATTCAAAGTTCAGAAATTGGGAATTTTCAGTGTCTATTGCCTTTGGGAAGGGGCTGATGTTCGGTACCATATAAAGCTGGGATAAATCCCTGATTACCATTATATAACAGGGGTTGAAATGTTGTAGTCTTAACCAGATTTATTGTGTCCAGATACACATGGTTTGGTCCAGTAGGTTTTATTGCCAGCTTGATGGTCCAGCAACAATTTCAGCCAATTTGAATCCCTGATATTATGTAGGGCAACATTTTTTAACATATACATGTGGAATTCATAACAACTGTTCTGGTCTGAAATGCTAAGCTTATATTTTCTCATCTTTATTTATTGCTTTTATTAAATAACAGTAATAATTAATTAGTAAAATAAGGTTATACATATTATACTAAATGTTTGTTTTTTCCTATCCCACATTTTATACTGCTTGCCTTTATAATAACTATTGTCAGTTTTAAATATATTCAGAACTCATGTTTTCTCAGTTTCAAAGTAATTTTCTTAATTTGTCGAATATTTCTCATGCGATGGTCTCATTTTGGAAATTGCAAACTGATTTTGATTGATTAAGTCACACTTATATTATAACATAGATTTGTGCTATAGATTTATATTATTGATATAAAGGAGACTTTTAAACAACTTAAATTTCATTTTGTAATTTCCTATCCTATTATTTTGAATGTGTGTTTTGTTGTATATATGTTTAATTTATTCTTGTAATTTATCTAAGTCACTATTTTTATATGTACTGTATATTTTGTGGTGAGGTGAAAAAAATAAATACTAATAAACAACATTGTAATCTTAAAACTAAAAAACAACAACAAAAATGTCACACTTTCACATCCCGAAATTATTTTTCATAAGTTTTTTGTTAGTTTTACAGGACATGTGGAAATTAGGATTTTGATGGGTAATATAAAATATTACTTACCTACATGAAGCAGCTACCCAAGGTCGAAATTCTTGGTTGGATTGAAGACAACCAATGTTTCAATTTATAGGCCTAACACAGAATCATCCATGGCAATAAAACTGCACCTTCATTGGTGCAACAGAGTTTTGTTGCTAACAACACTTGAGAGCTGAGCTGCCAGTCAACTGTGAAAGGATTTATTGAGTTACGAACAAATATTAAGATATCTACAAAACAACTATCAGTTTTTCTTATGTTTCATGGCAATATGAATATTAGTTTGTAAGCAAGATTGGTTTTCAGTGTCATGTATCTTTGATTTATTGAGTTATGAACAAATATTAAGATATCTGTAAAATAACTCAGTTTTTCTTATGTTTCATGTCAACTTCATAGGAATATGAATATTAGTTTGTAAGCAAGACTGATTTTCAATGCCATGTATCACCGATTTATTGAGTTACGAACAAATATTAAGATATCTGTAAAATAACTGTCAGTTTTTCTTATGTTTCATGTCAACTTCATGGCAAAATGAATATTAGTTTGTAAGGAAGACTGGTTTTCAATGTCATGTATCTTTGATTTATTGAGTTATGAACAAATATTAAGATATCTGTAAAACAACCATCAGTTTTTCTTATGTTTCATGTCAACTTCCTGACAATATGAAAATTAGTTTGTAAGCATGATTGACATGTTAAATTAAATCATAAATTAAATTATTAGACCTTCATATTTGTTAGCTTTCTATTTAACATGAAAATCATCATAACAATATTAATTAAGACCCATGACTGTAAGTGTAAATTGAATAAGATACATGTTTTTAGATTATTTCCTTTCTGGCTTACACGTAATTTGCAAAACAAAAACAAAAACTTCAACAATGTGCTGAAAAGAATTTTTTCCTCTCAGTACCTCAGGTATCCCTTAACAACACAGTAAGAAAATACACATGCATTGAAGCTCTGTTCACTCAAAAGAACAAAGATGCAAGCAATTGGGTTGGCGGGAATAATCTGAATACTGAAACAGCCAGCCTTTACCAAAAAGATGAGCAGTTTCATTATTCAGATTATTGTTACATGCGATTGCAAATTACAGAAATGATGACTGTGAGTGTGAAGAATTATATACATTTTAGATTATTTACCATTTTGAGTGAAGGTGTGGTAAAAACCTCACAGTAACTGTTGAATGGATGGAGTGAAAAAAGTCTGAAAAAGTAAGCATAAAAAGATGTGTTTTCGTGTCACATGAGCAAAAATTGAGATTCCCCACGAAAATAATTCAATATATATGGCACTTTATTACTGTTCAGAACTCTTCGGTGTTCATCAACAGGTCTGAGTTATTATTCAGTAAATACAGTATAGACTATAGACAGCACTTTGGAAAACCAGCCTCACGTTTAGCACAGTCATTGGGTTTAACATGAAGCACATCGACTCAGTGGACCCTTCTGCAGTTTGGGTTATTTTCTGTTCCAATCAAAGGTCCGCAACTGGTTTATCAAAGGCTGTGGTATGTGCTATTCTGTCTGTGGGATGGTGCATATAAGAGATCCCTTGCTGCTTATCAGAAGGAGTAGCCTATGTGGTGGCAGCAGGTTTCCTCTAAAGCAATATGTCAGAATGACCATATGTATGATTACCAATAGCCGATGATAAGATAAAAATCAATGTGCTCTAGAGGCGTCATTAAATAAAACAAACTTTACTTTTTTTTGAAGCGCATCGAAAACAAGTCTAGCTTGTTGCTAGCAATTTGACCTTTTGGTCGGGAAAAAATCTGCAGAGAATTCTCATCCTTGATCTTTTCTGGATACAATTCTATGTGTATTTTTGGTAGAAATAGAATAAAAACAAAATTCTATTTCGGTGAATTATTATTTAAAATGTGCTAATGACCATGTTAGAACCAATGATATTTACCAGAATGGAAGAAGAGAAATTTTGGAAGGGGCTTGGGGATCGAAAGATATTAAGATTTTTAATATTGGAAGGTGGTCCAAAGTTAGTTATGACCAATAATTAATAGAGAAAAAATACCAGAATGGAAGATACAGAAATTTTGGAAGGAGGTTGGGGATCGAAAGATATTAAGATTTTTAATATTGGAGGGTGGTCCAAAGTTAGTTATGACCAATAATTTATAAAGAAAAAATAAACGTTGATGGCCGAAGCGGTGTCCAGATCCCTTTGGTTCTGCATAATATTTTATGTTTACAAGATAAAATACAAAATGAAAAAAAAAATCTTATGAATTTAGTTTTTTGTAAATTAAATATAGGGATTTATCCAGGCTTTATACAGTATAGTACATTGGCCCCTTCCCAAAGACAAATGAAACATGAATTCCCAATTTCTGGACAATAAATTCACAAATTGATTAGTAAATATAATATTACAGTTACATACATTCAGTAGCGTGAAAAAAATCTTCCCACTTATGACTAAAATTGTGCTCATTTTCCCAATCTCTTCAGCCATAGAACCCTGGTGAAAAGTCCAAGATAAATCCCTGAAATATTCTATCCCCAAAGAATAATTTAAAAAAATATATGTTTACTCTATCAGTCTATGTGTGTCATCAAAACACTGTAAATGGAATAATTCTATGATTTTCAAAATAAGATGTAGGAATATAAAAAAAAAAAATTATTCCCTCTGCCAAAGCAAGCAACCATGGGCATAAATCCCCCCACTTTTTTGACAGGGGGCGGGACGCCTATATAATTATTCCCCCTCCCCCCACTTTTTGCTTAGAAAACCTGAAAATTTCAATGAAATTAAAATAAAAATGCCTAAATAATAATCTTTACCAGAATTTCTCTTTATTGTATCAATGTAACACAGCGGGATGGTCCGTTCCCTCCCACCTTTTGTCAAGGGTATGTTTCCTCCCCACTTTCAGGAATGGATTTTCACCCTTGCAAGCAACTGATCAATAAATAACTCACTGTGAACAATAACACATTCAGCTCTTTAAAGTTTGCAGATGTAATCAGAAAAGCCACCATAAAACCCGTTGTATTATTGGTTTGTGACAGCATTTTACAGCCATTGCAAAATAATAAATGAATTATACATTTAGCTCATTTTCTTGAAATTGTTGTTGCAATGTTATAGCAAAATTAGTTACCAATGGCAATTGTACAATATTAAATTTGTCTGAATTTCATGGGCTACATTTTTGTTAATGGGTTACATTAAATAAAATAGTTTACAAAATCAAAATTAAAATGGATTTCATTAAAAAAATGTTTGTGAAACCAATGCATTAAATCAATTTTCTATTCTGACCGGGGTGCCTAAACACCAGAAAGGACCGGAAAGGAGCTAGAAAGGAGCAGAATGAGGCCAAAAATGGCAGAAAGAGGTAGGAAAAGATGTGAAAATAGTAAAAATACGATACAATATGGTAAAAAACAGACGGGAAAATGGAGACAAAAAGTGGGAAATACTTGTATTAAAGCTGACAGTATTTTCGCAATATTCCATAAATTAAAGGTATCAGATGAATACAGAGAATTAGCTTACATAAGCATATAAAGAGTTGTCACCCAAACTGAAAGTCATGGTTCATTGAAGGCCAATATTAATGTTACATTGTAGAAAAATATACACAATAAATATGCTGATGCCACAGTTATTCTTTTATTAGCAACAAGGCACATACATGTACTTAGCTAGAATATGTACTCATTGTGGACCAGTGGTTGAAATGGAAGGTACCCCAACAGTCCACTTTGAGGGAATGATTTAATGATCCACTGAATCTTAATTAACAGAATAGAACCGTATTACACTCATGGCCATCATTCAATGGCATCAGAGGAATACACACACACATATTATATATGGCTGGGGAGTATTCAGCCTAAAATGCAAATCCAAGGGATGGTAAGGGCCCGATAGGGTGCAGAGAAATGCCCTGATAGGGGGTCCAGGAATGTACCCCACCCGAAAATGAATTTGGGTATTTTGGATGTCAATTGGTTGCCTCTGTGCAAACAAATTGAGAAAAACTGTTTCCATTTGTAACTACCTTGAAGCATTTCTTTTTTACTCAAAGCATTTCTTTTTCTACTTAGTAGTCTTTATATAAACACCAGCAGAAATGTAGGTCAATTTTGATACATGCACATTTTTAAAACTAGTTTTAGATCTTGCGGAATTCTTGATTCAAGAAATCATTTAAAATGTATGAACTAAGAGGTGGGGAGGATGGGGTCTGATTTCCTTCATGAAAAATGGCTTACATATAATTATAAATACATATATCTTAGATATAATTATTATATATATTGTTTTTTAATAATAATATTTTCAGAATTATAATACAATTGTGGAATGCTGTAATCTGAATGAAATTTGCAGATAAGAAATATTCAGTGGTGTATCTAGGGTGGGATCCCCAGGGGTCCAGACCTCATTAAATTTCACTATTATATCATTTAAAAAAAAAAAATATTATTTTATTATTATTGTTTTTGGTTTTTTAACATAAAAGAATCCAGCATCATATTATTGGATTTTCTGGATCCGTCACTGATATTTGATGGCCTGTATATTTTTTCTTCCAGTTAATTGTCTACATCATAATATACATGTATGTTGTATATTGATTAAATACAAAATTTAATTACAGATGGTGAATCTTATTATTTTTAATGAATCTTATTATTACAATAGTTTGTAATCAGCGTATGACGTCACCATTAACCAGCTGATGATAAATGAGGCATACTGTAAGCGTGATTCTATTTTACACTACATTTTTTTTAATCACATTTTATGTTCAGGTTGAGAGCTGTAATCCATATGTTGTAATTAATAATTTACATTTGTATTGCGAATTAATAATTAGAATTGCAAAATCTTGTCACGTGGAATAATGTAGTTTATGTTATGGAGTCGTTCACAATTATTGACATTTTTCTTACACTGAGGATCTGTGTGAAAATGTGTATGATCTGTACGAGTATAAAAATACCAACAATTACAGAATGTCTTTGTTTGGAAATACCACAGAGAAACCCCATACCATGTTTCAGAAATACTGAAATACAATTCTACGAGGTTATAGACTTCAAATTTTTGAAAATTATTTCTTTATTAGTTTGTGTAGAATATACTATAAAATCAGTGTAATTAAAAAAAAAAAAAGATTTTAAAATAATTTACGTTACATTTACATAAATTAATAATTTAAAACTAATTCGAACTCAAATTTTGAAAAAATGATTTCTTTCTCTACTACACCCCAGAGAATCACTATACCCAGTAAACCATCCAAGTAAAACTCTAAAGAAGAGATAAGGCTTTAAAGAATATTTTACAGACATATGGCAGACAGAAATATGAATGCCCAGACTTTAAAAAAAGTTGATGGACAGATGGATGGATGGACAGTTGGCAAATTGGTATCACAAAAGCTCGGTTGAATAATAAGCATCATAGCAGAGCTAATACAAACAAGACTGATTTTATGGGAATCTAATTCAAGTGATTTTTAACTATGGGAATATTATGGAAAATTAGATTCCCGGATTCCTGTCAACAAATGAACCTGACCCTTCCATCAACACTGATACTGTTAGTAGCATGGGCAAAATTCCTGGGTGGATGGGGGATACATCCCCCCACCCAACTTTTTGGTCAGGGGTGAATGATTAATAATTATCCCCCACCACCCCTCTTTTTGCTTAGAAAAATTGAAATAAGATGCCTAAATAATAATCTCTTCTAGTGTTTCTCTTTATGATAGTGTAACACTTAGCCATGTGGTCTTAGCACAAATATACCAAAGTACACAGGCAATCTATTATAGTTTGAAGGTTTTAGCTGGAAAAGGCATTTCAATTTTTTTTAAGGATTCTCAAAAAAAATGTAAAGATGCATGCCTCTACCCACTAACTCCGGCTCTGTCCCCCACCCCCCGGCTCTGTCCCCCTCCCCACTTCTAGGAAGCAATTGTCGTCCATGGTTAGTAGGGACAGTTAAAAGAAAATACATGTATCTCCTCAAAATGCAAGAAATCACAAGGAATAGAGAACTTTTTTTTAATTTTTATGCTATTCAAACATGCTCCCAATGCATACAAACTGATTTTTCAAATTGCATTGTGTGAAATGAAAACCATGCACTATCCTTTTCCATAATACTTTAATTCAAATTAGTAAAAATTAAGCATTGCCTATTTTGTTAATTATAGAATCTTCAGCCATATTGAATTATTTATATATATAGACAACTCTGAACATGCTGCATGTAAAGAATTGAAAAAAATTAAAAAATAAACAAAAGATATGACAATTAAAGATAATCAACTGTTAGAAAAATAACAGCTGTTTACCAATACTAAGACAGTTAAGATTTCCAATCAAAAACGTTTCCGTCAATATCTTTAGTGTTTTCATATTGATCAGGAAGGAACAGTTTTGCATCAATATAACTTTTACACAATGTAGCACCATTATGGGAAAAAGATTAATAAAATCATTATTTTTCATGTTTCTCAATTGTTCAGCAAATTGTGATACTGAATTTAATGTTTTGTTGACTGATAATATTCAATATTATGCACAGCTACATGTAGCATTAACTAAATTCTCCAATTACAAATTTTAGGTTAAAAGTTTCTGGTTTGTATGAGTGGGGTAATTTAGTTTTGATGCATGTCTATTTACTTTTTTATTTTTTTTTAAACTTAATTGTTTTTTTTAATCATCTGACCAGTCAACAAAACACATGGATCCTGCTAATTTATGTATTATTTGTTGGTTGGCCAACCTCTATCCACAACTTTGACATTTACTTTCTGATGGATTGGCCAGTCTGTTCCTGCCCAATGTTAAGACAGCACTTAATTTCTACTACAAAATGCTTTTCACTTGTTTATTACAAAGTTTAAAGAAAAGATGGTTTTTATTTAACGACTGATGTCCAATAGCCGATGATAGATAAAAATTAATGTGCTTCTGAGGCGTCGTTAAATAAAACAATCTTTACTTATTTAACGACGGCTTTAGAGCACATTGATTTTTATCTTTATCGACTATTGGACGTTAATCATATGGTCATTCTGACAAATTTATATAGAGGAAAGCCCTGCCACCACATAGGCTACTTTTTATGATAAGCAGCAAGGGGTCTTTTACATTCAGTCACACAAACAGGATAGGACATACCTTTGATGAACCAGTTGTGGACCAGTGGTTGGAATGGAAAATAGCCCAAACTCTGTTTATTATAATACTGAGTCAATTCTCTTTGAATTACATTAGGTGAATATGATCTTAAATTACTTTTAAATCTTACTGATTTACTTACTAATATACTGCATTAATACTTGTAGGAACATTTTTACTTGTTTTCAATTCAAAATTAATATTTTCTTTAAATTTGTATATTTAATTACAATGCTTGTTTCTTTATAAATATAGCTGCTTCTAAAGAGAGTTGATATTTTTACATTCTCAAAATAAATGTGTAACACTGCATGGTTCTTTTTCAAAAGAAATGCACAATTTATTTATTTAATGGCACCCTCACCACTACCCCAACCAGTACCAAAGCAAACACCGGTTATTGGGAATTCTTCATTTTCTTAAAAAATATCTATAAACATATACAAATCAATGATATTAAAATATATATACAAAATAATGATGCCAATCAAATGACTAAGACCATAGTAAACAAAAACAAATTTAATTAAATATATCTCTGATGAAAAACAAATATATTATAAAAAAGTAGTTTCTTTTAAAAACAAAAGTCCTCATTAACAAAGGAAAGGATTGTTTGTTTAAAGACACTCCAGCACATTGTTTATTCAGCAGATGTTAAGATGTCAGACATACATGTAGTGTTCTGCAAATCATGGTCTTTTAGAGGAATTGAGATTAAAAATCTAATGCCTCGACCGAGATTTGATCCAAGTATCTACCAGATTAACCACTACGCCAGGGTCCCTTCATTAACAAACACATCTCAAACAGTCTGAAGGTGAGGACAATCCAACAAAATATGACGCACTGTCAGTATCAATATGCTCACAATGAGGCGGATGGTCCTTTTTTAGATGAAAAATATGATTTAAATATGTATAGCCAATGCAGAAACGATGCAAAACAATTTCATCCTTTCTTGACTATCTGTAGGAGGACTGCCAATCACCCAAGACAGGTTTTAATGAACTAAGCTTGTTTTTTCCTGCATTGTTCCAATCACTTTTCCAGTTGGCCAAAATACATATGTATATCTGTTAATCACAATTTTCTTTGTCAAAGATAAAAAGACATACTTTCATATAACCATCCAGTTTCATATAATTAAATTTTACAGCCTAGACATAAAACAGAGTCAAAGGAGAATCAATACAACCAGTTTTATGTAACCATATGTTTATTGGGAGAATATTGTAAATAATTTTATACAGGAACCATTAATTTTGGGTTCTGTAGTTTTAGTACATTGCAAAACACAATTTTATTAATTTTTATCCATTCAATTTCTCAATGTGTCGTCCCATTTAAACATATTTTTATTTTAATAAAATGTTTTGATTAAAGTAACATAATAAAATTGACTTCCTTTTGAAGCACGACTCATGGCTGGTAGCTAGTACTGGGATCAAATCTCAGTCTAGGCATGGGATTTTTAATCTTAATACCAGCTCCAACTGAGCAAAATCTCTGCAACGTTCAATGGGTAGGAGTACGCCACTTGCACCAACCAGTGATCCACAACTGGTTAAAAATAAAAGGCTATGGTATGTGCTGTTTTGTGTGTGGGAAAGTGCATATAAATGAACCCTTGCTGCTAATAAAAAAGAGTAGCCTATTTGGTGGTAATAGGATTAATCTAAAAGTCCATTAGTCACAAAACATCATATGTTTGACACCAAACAGCAACTGATTCAGTGTTTTTCATTAAAATCATTAAGTTTTAACGACATGTAATTTCCAGAAAAATGGTATTGATGTTTAATACTAACAGCTTTTAAAGAAAAGAAAAAAAGGCTATTTTCTTGGTTTTTAACATTTTGCTAAATATAATTTGTTTATCATAAATATTATGATACTGTAAGCTAAAGGTTTCCATCATTACATCAATTTCTGTGGAGATAGCTTTTGTGTCTGAACTCTACATGGATATTAATTACAAACATTCCTTCCTTTGGCAAATACTGTAGATCTTGAAATTAATGCGATCGTGATATTAATGCGAAAAATGTGAGTCCATGTTATTGACAAGAACTTGTATTATCAGTTTTAGGGAATTAAGTTACCAGCTGACTGCTGCTAAAATGTGAGTTGTTCGGAAACTACTATTCCAAAGGGAGACCACTCACATTATTTTCATGTTGATTTTTAGTCTGAAAATCGTCACTCTCATTAATTTAGGTACATATTAATTTCATGATTTACAGTATTTCTATTATTGAATTATTTATTGTACCCCCTGATATTATTGTACCCCACTGATATTATTGTACCCCATTGAGTAAAAAAAGAAATGCTTTGAGTACAAAAAGAAATGCTTTGAGTACAAAAAGAAATGCTTCAAGGTATGTTTTATAATTACTTCAATTTTTGAGGGGATAACTTTTCTTTTTCAACTCTCCATATATATTAATTACAAATATTCCTTGTCTTTTGTCAACTATTTCCATTATTGAATTATTTATTTTACCCCACTGATATTAAATGGATATATGTTTTTTCATTCATCTTAAGAAGTCTTCTGGGGAGAAAGTAATCATGTACTAATTGAAAGCTTTCTATAAATAAAGTATTTATTGTATTTAAAATAAAAGAAAAATGGGTATTTAATAATGCATTGTCTCACAAACGGGCTACAACCTACCCCATCCTTTATCAAAGCAGCTGTCGATCAATAAAACGATAACATCGATTCAGTAACCTTTAAAACATAGACCATACTGATGTTCTCTCACGTCCCAGGCAGAATCTTCTGTAACACATAAAGACACTTTGCTCGTGGGCGTAGACATGATAGCCAAATAAAAGAATAAGGAGGAAATGAGAAGGAAACAAACTAAGGTTGTCAAGACATTGAGATCTATAGTAAAGTACAAGACAAGGCTTCCCGCACTACTTACATGTAATTATTATTTTCAGTCATGCACTTGGCTGATGTTAAAATTATAAAGCAAAACAGATATAAACCTCAATAAGATTAAGAATTATGGATGAGTCTACATTCAGGGTTCTTGCACATTTTCTTAACAAAAAATAAACTTTTCTGACTTTCATAGTAGAATTTTGCAATTTTCAAAGACATTTTGTTTTCATCAAAACAGTCAGTCATCCACAGATACCTCGACAACAGTAGTCAGAAAATTAAAGGGAGGTAGAGAATCAGGGTCCTTTTCTTTTTTTTGGAACAGATAAGACAGAAATAAAAAATTACTTTCATAACCACCACATCTTGCTTATTATCAATATTTTAAATATAATAATGAATTATGCTCACGGACAAATAAATCATAAACCATAAACTTGACATGGAATTCCCTATACTATGGTTCAGGTAAAACGTCTTGTGTGATATA
>JAULBS010070905.1:0-21649 GCA_032355785.1 Symmetromphalus regularis | reverse complement strand
CTTGAGCATTATTTTTACAATACTTTCCCAAAATAAATTAAAATAAAATATGAATTTGTTTGTGAAATTACTAAAAATGTATGTTCCAAATTTAATTATAAGGAATGTTTCTTATTTCTTTTATATTCATCGGGGTATGAACAAAAAAAAACATCCGCAAACTTTTGTGTGAAAGGCTTCGCCGATTCACACAGTTTGCGGATGTTTTTTTTGTTCATACCCTGATAAATCTAAAAGAAATAAAAAACATTCCTTATATAAATGAGACTGTAAAGTCTAGACTCTAAATAGTTTTATAAGCAGGGATACTCTCTCAGACTCAATAAAGTTCAAACTTAAAGTTTGAGACAGGAGCAGGGTTCCACCTAGAATCTGGAAAATGGAAGACATGACGCACAGGGTTTTATTTTGGGAGTCAAGCATTTTATGTCAATCACATAATTAACTGAATAACTGTCTTGTTTATATTACATGCATATATTATATCCATTATTCGCTATTCTATCTTTATAATAATACATGTATATCCATTGTTTTTACTTCTCATAAATAATAGGTTTTTGTGCATTTAAAAAAATTGAAATTGATTGACGTTGGAGCTGTGGGATGTTTTAGATGTGCCGATGGGGAATCCTCTTTAGATACATGTACCTAAGATTGAAGGATGAGAAGATACATAGTAATGTTAACAATTGGATTCAAACTAAATTTCATCTGGATAAACTGTTAACATGTAATCCATAAAATTTTCTCTTACCATATTAAAACTAATTTGTCATAAGTATCATAATTTATATAGCTTAGAACATTTTAAATGTACTTTTGAATGACTCTTAATACATCTGATGCTATTTAGTAAGAGATATGTAACATAATAATGATAACAAAAGTAGTCATGTTGACATCTGTTTTGCAAAATAAAGGCAGAATATTTGAAACTGATTTTATATAAAATTGTCCATTCACAGTAAGGTGAGGTGAAGTATTTTTTATACGGGTCCATATCCAATTTGGTTCGGACCCATCTCCCCCGGGCCCGGGGCAGAGGTTAGTGTTAGTAGGAGACTTGAAACCCACTGCCTTTTTTTTTCACAGTAGAGATGTTTGTGCATGTGGTTGTTAAACAACAAATCAATCAATCAATCAATCAATCACAGTAGACAAACTCTAAGCTATCTTAGAGCAAATCATAATATTAGGGTGGACAGACAGTTAAGTTTTTCATCATGTTATTGTTGCTACTTCGTTAGTCTTGCATATATTTTTGCAGACGCATAGCAAAACGAATTTAGTCCACTTTGTAACACAGAATCCCAGTTTGTTTTCAGACTGATCATTTAAATTATGTAACTGTGTGAATTCGAATCCTCTACACCAGATTAAACTTGAACTGAAGGTAGGTGTGTACATGCAGTCACAAATCAAACGTCTTTGAAAGTGGTTTCAAACAACCTTTTTATTTAGATGAGGACATGACTTAAGTTAAAACCAATGTATATGGAGGTTCATCCAAAGACAAATCAGAAAGGCTGAGAAAATTACATTTTTTATAATAACAAATAAAGCTTACTAATAGATAATTTTTTACTAGACTACTAATACTTTTTTACTTAATGACTTTTTAAAAAGTTGTACTATGCATGTACATGTATATATGCGAACTTGCCAAATTCAATTAAAGATAATTTAATTAATAATCATTGTCGTATCAGCATCAAGCTTATTATGCAGTGAGCCTTAGTGGTCCAGTGGTAGAACATCAGACCATCAAGCTGATGACAGTGGTTCAAAACCCATTGGAGGCTGGCTCACACTTGACTATGTGTGAAAATAACCAAATGTTTGACATCCAGTAGCCGATGATTAATAAATCAATGTGCACTAGTGGTATCGTTAAACAAAACAAAACAAAAAAAACCTAAACTTATTATCCAACTCAAAACGGTGATCTGATCTTATGGACAGTTTCAGCTCTTTAAAAACAGACAAATTTGCAACAGCGCTTAAATAAAATCACTGAATCGTTTATCTATGACATTGTTACATCAATTTTAAGAAAAAGGCCATAATTATAATATATTTATCATTTTGTATTGGCAGTCTAATGCTGCCACAAATTATTGACATGTTTGATTGCTGCCATGAATTTTGACATCTACAGTTCAAATAATGTGTAAAAAAAAATTCTGTTTGTCGGTTTATGCTTCCTGACTAGATTTTATCATGATTAAACTCTTGCGCTTCATTCCCTACATATACCTCTTTGTGGCTCTGGTCTTTTCAACATCCGTGCACCTGTGGTCTTGGTTCTTTTGTATTAAATATCTAATGGCATTTGATCTTATTATAGTATTAAAGTATTTTTGAGTTGTGTAATATGTATTTGTTAAATGTGTAATAAAGACCGGAACTACCTTTTCTGATGGGAATCCATTTTTACCCTGACAAAGCTCCAATGTCATCATGTCTCTAGGATTTCTCCAAAAAATATAAAATTATGGGGCAGAAGTGAAGTATTTAAAAAAAATAACAGGTCTTGAAGTTAACATTCTGAGCTAGGAACACTGTGTGACTAAATTAAAAAATATTAGGCACAAAATATTTATTTCAGGCACATAAAATTTAACAAATAAATATTAAAAATATTATTGCCATTCTATGTGAATATTGATGATATTAATTTATTATGAAACATCAAACAGCCGATATTTTAAAAAGTCCTCTTTAGGGTAGGGTATGTGGTGAGGGAGTCATTAACTATTCTATCTCTGATTGATTTGGTTGGAATACCAAAGTTATAAATTGTTTTCTTTTATTTGTGTTTTTCAGATCAGTTTTGGAACATTGAATGTACGAGTGTCCTACCATGACATGATGTTATTTCTGTCCATTCTCAACTCACTGCCTAAGCAGGCCAAGCAAGCACAGGAAAGTCATAGTCAGTTACCTGGTATGGATACAGCAGTCCATCAAGGTAAGGACTCACAACAACTTGTAAACTAGGCATAAACAAACTTAAACATGCTGAGTAAAAGGGTACAACCCTGATCTTTTTATATATTTGATGAACCTCAATTGTCCAGTGGAAGGACATTGTACTCTAAAGTTAAAGACAGTGGTTCAGAACCTGTCAGAGGCTAGCTCACACTTCAGACAGTGTCAAAATAACCAAATGTTTGACATCCAGTAGCCTGTGATTAATAAATCAATGTGTTCTGGTGGTGTCATTAAACACAAACCGTCCAAACAAGAATTTTTATATTTTAGTGAATGTAGTTTTCTATTTAGTTTTTATGATCTTAAAAAAAACTATTCCTGTCCTGATCTAATAGCAAATAGTAAATGTTTTTAAGTATCTTCCAACCCATGATGTTTTTTCCAGGAGTATTCTGATCACTGAAATAATTTCATTGTTATGTAATATATAGAATTATATGCAGATACAAAAATTTAAATGTCCACAATGGTGGCATAGACGGTACTTTTTGAAGAGGTACGGCCAGGCCGTACTACATTTTTCTATTATTTCTTATTTCTGCATAAGTAATAGTCCTTCGGAGGCTCGGCTTGATTGCCTTTGGCAATCTTGAGCCATACCACTATTTTGTACACTGTGCCACCCCTGGTCCATAATGGAGTTAAGCGGCATGGAGTGTTGGGGTGTTATTGGAGGGTGAGTTTTTTTCTCATTAAGTACCACACAAATTCTGAATATTTAGTTTTTCTATACAGAATCCTACATAAAGACATTAATGGATCTTGGGTTTGCACGAGAAGACGTCACAAAGGCGTTATCTGAATGCAATGAGAACACAGATGCTGCCGCACTATGGCTGACAACTAACTGCACACCTCAGCCAGCCAGTCAGAACAGTTTTCAAATTACACATGCTGAGGTATTTTTTACATAATCAATATAAAGTAAAATATAACCAGGATTCACACTGTCATTAAAAACCAGGAAAAGTTTTGAAAGTTCAGAAATTTTGTTTTAAACTGAAAAGTCATAGAAAAGTTTTGAAATTTTTGTCAGGAGTACGAGCGATCATTTCTTGTGATGCATTAAGTCCCTGAAATCCATGTTTTTTATTTATTGATTGAAAGAAAGTCTTTCATTTTTTTCCTTCTAAAGATTATAAATACTGTCTTTTTATGCAGGTAGAACATAATTTTTTTTCCAGATTTCAACTTTAGCTCATAGTACATTTGTACATTTTTAAAGATTTGTGTGTAAAAATGTCATTAAATTTTTCGAAATGACATAGAAAGGTTTTGAAATTTGATTCTTGGAATTCTGCAGGAACCCTTGTATAGCAAACTAAGCTTACTTGACACTTGATATGCACTCTGAATGTGAAATGTATTTTAAGACTGTATATTTTCATTGTTTTACTTCAGTTGAAAGCAAGTTGTATCTGCGTATGTTTGATTGATGACTGTGGTGACTCGGACATACCTTTGGCTGAGATATCATTTACAGGTGAGAATATTTTACTTCTGTTGTTTTCTTTCTGATAAATCTTGTTAGCAAAATATCTTGTTATAATAATTATATATAAACTTTGATATTGTTCAAGCATTTACTGTAATAATAAAAATTATAAATACCCAGTTTTATTTATTTATTAATTTGTTTGTTATTTTATTTTATTTTTTTAATAATTCATTTATTGTCCCAGGAGCATTTAGGTAATGTCAGGGATAGGGCCCCGAATCAAAAATTGACATTTAATCTAATATACAATAGATAATAAACTAACATAATAAATATACATGTACATAATTATATTAGCACAGTAAAATATTTGTTAATTGTATCAAGTTAAAGATCATGATGAAAATGAATTGGCTTTTAGTATCAAGAGGTTTGATTTGGTTAAAATATTGAGTTTATTTTTACAGGATTCCAATTCCACCAGCAGTTTGTGCCTAGAATGTCTGGTAACCTGCAGAGTTATGTCACCGGCGAATACTACAACCGTAATCTGTCTGGTTGGGAGCCATTCATTGAAACATGGAGGTCAGTATTTTACATTATACAGATTTAACAATTTCCTGTTAGTCCTTAATGTAAAGTTGTACTGGACCATTTAAAATGCTAATTTTGTACAGTGCAATAAAATCTGAATAAAAGCACTTCATTATAATGAATAAATTCCTTGTACATTGTGTTTATTTTATCCTAAAATACAGTATAATTATATGTTTTAATATCACAGATTTGTATGTATACATGTATATATTATACTCAACCAAAAAATAAAGTATGCATGCCAAAATATTTTTGTTTCATGGGGTTGTAGGTATAGTCCATTGGCAGTAAACAAGGACATAACTTGTGATATTACTGCATACACACACCTCCTCCTAAACTGTGTGGGTATCTCATTTCAGAATTTCTGCCCAGAATGTCGTCTGGTTTATGAAATTAATTACTATTGATTAAATGCGTACTTTCTTTTTTGATTGAGTATATATTAGAAAAAAGAAGAGAAAGAAAGGTGAAGTGACCCCCAATACCCAAAGTTTGCTTTTGAGCTAATATTTATGCTAAAATATTCGTGGTTACATTATGATCCACTCAGTATGCATAAGAACTATATTGTAAATGAAAGTGACAAATAATTAATTAAGTGTTGGCTGATGTTAATATTTATGAAATTGCAGATTCTCCAGCCAGTGGATGCAACATGATGTACAAGACAAGTCTCTGCAAGTTCATATTGAGACGGAAGGTGTGTTATATGACCTAATAAAAACAAGCCTTCATAATACTGAATCCAGTAGTGTGGAAAGCTACAGGGATTCAGAATTCCCATTGCCTGATGCCTCTGATAAGTGGAAATAAATAAACACATATGCCTGGTTGCATGTCATATGTATGATTATGTCTAACCATCGTTTATACTTTATCATAAGTGAATTTTAAAAATCAGTATTACAGTGGAACATGTGAAAATGTTTTGACATTTGCAAGTGGTACAGTCAAGCCTATTTATTTACATTCCTGATAATAGCATATTTCTGTTATTTACTTAATATTATGCTGCACAGAACCATTTATATGCAAATATATACAAATCATTTCTTTTATTTGCTTAAAAATTATGCTTTCTTTCCAATATCTGCTTAACTGCATAAGAAAATGTAGAACACATTTTTTTTCTTCCAAAGTTCCAAAGATCATGGTAGATCATAACTTTTTTAATCAAATAATCACACAATGAGCACAAAGTAAGTGTAGCCATAAACTATTTTTGCATGTTATAGCATTCAGGTTACATGGTTAAAGAACTCATTAATACATTAAATATTTCTGATTTTTGTGATCACTGTTTGATAAATGTATTTTGATTTTAAACCAGATAGGACAAGAATAGTAACATAATTTTAAATGGGCATTTCTCATAAAGGAAAAATCCTTTTAATTGTATAAAATATTTAGGCAAAATGCCTAATAGATGCAATTATGAGGATTCTAATGTATTTTGATCTCTTGTACTATATCACTTTTGATTACATTTTATGAATTATAATTAATGATATTTACAGTGTTTACAAGTTAACTGATAACATGTAACATTAATGAATCATTGTTTTTTGTTGACAGCTAAGGAGGTTATCAATGTAAACATAACAAGCACTCTGATTGAGCAGTATAATCAGACGAGAGGAAGCTGGACAGCCGACTACTGGAAATACAAATCAAAGTAAAATTCTTTATTAACACTGATTATAGCTTAATAAGGCTAGGGGTGTAGCCAGAAATTAAAAATTATATGCACGAGATGTCTGTGTGTGACGTTTTTTAAATACCAGTATGATTTATTATGGTAGTACCAGATCTGGTAATAAAAAAGTGCACATTATAAAAGATTTAGTATGGAAAAAATATGACGCTGATAGAAATTGTTCACACGTGCTTACAGTGTGACAACGTAACTATGCTCCTGAAGGCTTTCAAATTGTTTTTTATCTTATTGTTATAAAAATGTCAAACCTGAGACATAGGTGCCATCTTTTTAATAACAGCATCTACTTTTATGTTTTGTTTATCAATTGTAGTGTTTTTAGCAATTATCTTTTTTTTCTGAAACTTTATTAGTGCTAAATAAAAAAAACTTGCATCATGTTTTGATATGCAACGTCTGCAGTTAAAAAAATGTCCACGGCAAAATAACTGCTGTGGAGAAATAGTGTCCACGGGATTTTCCACAGCAATTTTAGCATTCACATATTTCCAACTCTTGAGTTTGCTAAAAAGAAAAATACACATCGAAATTGTTTTTAGTCCATGGCGAAGAAAGTGGCATGGAGAATGAAAAAGTCAGCAGCAATCTCCATGGCATTGCTGATTGCTGCGGGCAATTTCAGAGATTGGACATGGGATAGAAGGTCTCAAGAGTTTCATCAAATGTTCTAAATAATCTTAACATTGTATCTAAATGAAGTTCAAATACAGTTAGCAAGATTTAATTTCAGAGCATATTAGTTCACTATAATTGGAGATTAATATGATTAAAATTTTTGTAATTCACACACAAACTGAAAGATTATTCTTGTAAAATATTGTGTCTTGTTCTGATATTAATCTTTTTCCAATTTTTCATAAAATTGAGGAAAAAAAGCTCCAAATTTTTTATCATTTTCATATTAAATGAAACCAAAAGAAGTAATTGTAAAATTATATCAGAATAAAATTTTTGTAATGTAAATAATCTAAAATGTGATATCTAATGTGTATTTACACAAGCATGTTCTTATTTTCTCTTTAGGGAAGATTCTAAACCAAAACGAGCTGAGGCGGAAAGTTCTGGATCATCAGAATCATCAAGAATGCTGCGTCGTCGCCTGCCATTTATTCCTTACATGATTTACAACGACACTGGTAGTGATCTCTGGTTCTTGACAGCTACAACTACACCCACAAGGTTTGTTTTGTTAATATCTTGTTAGAAATTCCCACTCATGATTTTAGAGTCTCAGTGGTCCAGTAATAGAACATCAGACTCAAATTGATGACAGTGGTTCAAAACCCATTGCAGGCTGGGTCACACTTGACTACATGCCAAAATAATCAAATATTTGACATCCAATAAAAAAAAAAGACAAAAAAAATTAAATGTGAGACTTAAGCAATTTTCAGTGTGTCACTTATTTTCTAAAATGTGTATAGGAAACGGTTTTCTGATGGTGGCTTTAAGACCTACATGTATCTTATGTTTTTGTAGTTATTTCCATTTGCACCTTCAAGCAAGGTTGGTTGGTTGTACTTATTTCCATGCTTTTACCTCTATTTCCTGTGCTGTCTGGCTAGGACAGAGGTTAATGTTAGTAGAAGATACGAAACTCTCTGCCGCCACGCTAATGCGGCTACTCTTATCGATAAGCAGCAAGGGATCTTTTATATGCACTATACTGCATGCAGGATAGGACATACCACTTATAGATCAGTAGTCAGTGTAAGAGGTATTCACCTACCCACTGAGCCTTGCGGAGCACCAAATCTGGGTTGGAGCCGATATTGAGATTTAAAAATCTCATGGCTATACTGAGATTTGATCCCAGTACCTACCAGTCACCAGTCCGACAGCGTAACTACTGTACTAATCGGTACTTTCTCTTCTCTCTTAGCAAGAAATCTTTTATATGAACTGTCCCACAGACAATAGGTTGTGGGTTTTCTGTTAAACTTTTAAAAGTGTAATGATGGATGTCAAGTTCAGACTGCAGACTGTTTAATACTATGTGAATTGATGCGGGAGGTTCATATTTCACTTTTACACATTTGTTTTTATTATACTAAACTTCTTTTCTTCTGTAGTGAGCCATCAGAAGTTGGGAAGCAGAAATCCTCTTCACAGCAGCTACATAGTGCATACATCAAAGCTTCGGACTGGAAGAAAGTTAAGCCTGGAGAATGCAAGCCTTTTTACTTTCATCAGCGAGAAAAGTATCGTCATCAGGTTTGTTTAACTTGTAAAATATATCCCTGAGTTTTAAATAAACAAACTGAAACAAATGAAACAGGCTTGGGAATTGTATGCTCATCAGCCTCCAAAATACCAAAATTCATTTTTGGGTGGGGGTCTTTGCCTTCCTGGACCCCCCTATTGCGGCATTGCGCTAATGCCCTATCAATGCCTAGATGTCACTTGGATTTGGATTTCAGGCTGAATACTCCCCAGCAACTTTTTCCAATTCCCATGCCTGATTTAAGCATATAATTCTCATGTAGAAAATGTTATAGCACTTTAATGACCTCTAAATGTTAAATATGGGTCATGGATTTACTTGTACAAATTCTTTTAGTCTTTGATTTTAGATCTAGAACGTAAATAAAATGTTCATGATTGACTTTTGTTTTGGCTTAGCATCACTAAAACAATAACGAAAATAAAATCAGACATTAAAATGATTTATATTATTTGTATATTTTGTTTTAGAAAACTCATGAGATGCACATAAATCAGTTGGTAGTCACCGTGGATGGTTGGCAGAGACTGACTGCGGTGTCTGTTGATAAAGTTGGAGTGTACTTCCGACATGCTGAACCAGCAATGAAAGCAACAATGAGAGTAAGTCTGGTGTATGTTTTAAAGTGATAGATACATGACAGGTAATTTGGGGATGCTTATTTGGCAGTCATAAAAAAGCACAAAGAGTGATTCTGGTGATGATGATTCTGCAGATTTCCAAATTTGAGGTAGGGTAAGCAAACTGAAGGATAAGGATTAGGTTTCAAACATGGTGTTTTGCTGCTCATGGTCATGAAAGGAAACCTATTATTGTTTGGTTGGTTGTATTTATTTTCATGCTTATATCCAATTAATGTTCAAGTATGCTGCCCTAGGCACACAATTCAGCTTCCTGTACTGTATTTCTAGGACAGAGGTTAGTGTTAGTAGGAGAGACGAAACCCACTGCCACCACTCTAATGTGGCTACTCTTATCAATAAGCACCAAGGGATTTTTTTATATGCTCTATCTCTATTACTGATTAGCAGCAAGGGATCTTTTAAATGTGCTTTCCAACAGAGAGGATATTTTATCCTAGTGCTTACCAGCCATGAGTTTTGACATCTTAAGCACTACACCACCAGGCTGATCTGATAGATTGAAAGATGTGTACATGCTTGGGATTATACTTTTCTTTGTCGGCCATGTTGGCAGCTCTTGTTTGGTTTGTTTGGGAGGATATATGTAGAATATTTTTCGCTCATGTTTATGAAGGTTAAACACTACTTTTGTTATTAGATATGATTCATATTGCTATTGTTTCTAATGTTTAGTCTTAGAATTGGTGTCTTGACATTATATATTGACATAGGGAGATCAGATTTGCGATTAGAAGCTGTGTGTATGAAGGTTAGTCTGAATATGAAAAAAAGCATGACCCTTGTTTATAAAGCTTTTAAGAGCAGACTTCAGTAACATTTCAACTGCTGCATGAAACGTGCGAGGTGTTGTCATTATGTTAAAGTTGAGTCTTTTAAAAGTTTTACATTGTTTGTCGTGGAATGCAGTGTTTTTAAAACAAGGGTGTGGGGGGTGCAATAACCGGTCTATTTGCAAACTTGCATCGTCTACTTTCCCCTTAAAAACAAAAAACGAGTTCCTTTAAAGTTAAAATTATAGTGCTCTCTTCCTTCCAACTCCTACTCTCAAATAAAATTAAAAGCCTGGGAATGCATGGAGCAGGAGGTCTCTGTGTTAAAATAACAAACTTCCAAAGAAGAAGAATTCCTCTGTGCTTCGTCTTGTATCATACACATATTTTATTTTTCCCGTACTTTCCACCTGAATCAGCTGTCACATTTGTTTATTTTTCATAAATTTTTATTATTTAAGAGTTTGTGTTATATTAAATGTGATTTATATTTTCCAGTAGTGATCTTGTAGTTAACAGTTGTTTTGTCTTGTTACATTATACATTAGCGTTGTCTTGTTATCTGCAGTATTCTTGGAGAGAAGAAAAAAACAAATTGAGTATAATTTATGAACTTTACATTAGTGTTATTCTTATTGCACACACCGAGACTGTTAGCAACTTTATGATGCTGGACACATTTGTGACACTATCAAAAGTACTGTTTTTGATCCAAACAAAGTTTTTGTGTTCATCATGTTTATCATTCACTTGAAGTGTACTGCTCATATTATACTCATTTCAGAGAATTTACTATTATTTTATTTCAGTCATTAAAAATTACAACTTGATATAAAAATTTAGTTCTTTGTGTAATTTAAACTTATGATTAAAAAGAAATTAAACAAAACAATGAACATGTTGTAACAACAATGAGTACACTGTAAAATCTATGTTACTACAATTAAACTGAAACCTTGTTAAACTACACACTTTATATCTGAAACTCTGGTTTGCTATTTTGAGTATAAGTTCTCTTTTCGTGTTGCTAAATGCTAAATGTTGAACAAAAACATACAAATGATTTATTAAACTATATGTTTTCTTCGTGTGATATTTGTGTTATGTGAATTAGCTGTTTTTTCCTTACATCCTCCAATAGTTTGTGTCTTGTCATTAATTCTGCTTGTCATGTTATAACTACATATAGCTAGATGAGCATCTAGTCGGGATTCCCACTAGCAATGGAAGTTCAGTGAACTTTGTTTACTTGTCAAAAGTTTGCTGATGTCAAGATACATATCTGTACAGATTAATTATAAACAAGCCATTTATAAAAACGAGTGCTTCCATAGATAAACTTGTTTCCAGTATTTTGCAATACATATTTATAACTGTTTAAACCATAGTTTGTAAAAAAAGGTGAGAATATTATGCTCTACTAGTGGAACGAATCAAAAGCAGTCCTTGGTTGTTATATCCAGTAGTTTCACAGGGATTGGAATTTGTGTTTGAGAGGCATGGCAGTATTTACTTTGGTTGGCCTTAGGATAAAGATGATACCAGGGATAGCAAATCTAAAATTTATATGTGGGGCATGATGGCAAATGCTGGTGTGAAATTTGGCCCTAGTATTGATCGAAATGGTGAAATATGACAATTATGCTTTGTCTAGTGATCATTAACAGTTTTTGTACTGTATTTTCTTACTACTGTCAATGTGTATCACATAGTGATTGCAATAGTTTGTTTTATTGGTGAGTAGCTTTAGTTAATTTATGTTTTCTAGTGCATTTTATTTATATATGTAGTTCGCTTTCTTTAGTTGTACACAATCATTTTAAACTCTCGTACACATTTATTCATTTTACTGGCATTAAAGATGACAATAAAATCTTGGGCAAGTTGTCCAAACATTTATTAACTTTTTCACTTTTTGGGGGTTTGTTTTTAACGACACCAATAGAGCTCATTGATTTGTTAATCATCGGCTATTGGATGTCAAACATTTGATTATTTTAACACGTAGTCAAGTGTGAGCCAGCCTCCAACTGGTTTTGAACCACTGTCATCACCTCGAGTCTGATGTTCTACCACTGCACCATCAAGGCTCATTTGATTAACTTAACCATAGGTTAAGAAAAATATTTAAAACAAGATTTCAAATAGTTGCATAATATAGTAATTGAATAGATTAATTAAGAAACTTGATTTGCAGAAACCTAATGTTATATACATGTTTACATTATTCAACTTAACACTGTATCACAAATTTCATATTGCTATGTTATCCATATCTTATACTGAACAGGAAAATTTTCCAAAATGATTAACCACACTGGTAGAAATAAGTTTAGTAACTCTACAAAAGGAAAAATATCTATCTTTGTTAACAGTTGACAAAGTAATAAGTGGCATTAACCACATTCAAAAATAAGCAGCCATTCTCAATGGCATAAGAAATGAAGAGGTTGATGGGTAGATAGTGTCTCATCCTGGTGGTATCTATGTACTATCAGGAGGAGATAATTCCATTTCCTATGTTCAGTGTTTCAAACTGTGAGAGATTTTTTTTTGTTTTCATATGGTTTGCTGATTATCCACAAAGCCCTTGAGAAGCCTTATTTTCTTTTCTTTGCTGTGTTTTAACCAATTCCTTTTGATTTGAAAATTGGTCATTGTGTTATTTTGCTTTGCATGGGTCCAACCTCTGCATGAATAACCGGCATGTGAACACTTGCTGAACTTTCCTGCACAAATTTGGTATAAAGTGTTTATTTTGATCAAACATTGTGATTCTTTGTCTCATAGGGGTATGTTGAGCCCCTGGACCCTGCAAGGTGGAAAGCCCGACAAACACGGTTGTCAAATGAAAACTTGGCAAATCGTTGTTTACCTGTTGAATTCCTTAGACCGTCAGTGGGAGATGAAAATACAGTAAAGAATCTCGAGGTATCTTGTAGTCAGCAGGCATTTAAAAAAAAAAAAATTTAATAAGAAAAGGAGTGTGTATATTCCAAACAAATTTTTTAAAATGTGTTTATATAAAATAATATAATATGATTTTTTTTTTTTAACTACACCACTAGAGCAGTTTGATTTATTAATCATCAGCTATTGGATGTCAAGCATTTGGTTATTTTAACACGTAGTCAAGTGTGAGCCAGTCTCCAACATGTTTTGAACCAGTCATCAGCTTTATGGTCCGACAATCTACCGCTGAATCACCGAGGCTCACAATATAAGAGTTATTCATATTCAAAACAAACTTTATTGCAATCACACATTGAAGCATTTTATAAAACTAAAGTAATATTAAAATTATATTAAAAAAATTATTCCAACATTTTTTAAATTATTATTTTGGTTATTGGACATTTAAATATTTTATATAAATAATAATAGAATTATATATATTGTTTCCTTGTTTGGTTGTCAAATATTGTTTGGACCGTACCTGTTTTGTGTTATTGGTCAGTCTGTTAGGAGTTGCAATTTACTGTAAAACCTATTACAATTGCAACTATTGTTTAACAAACACCTACATGTATGTATAAAAGACATTTAAGTGATCCTTTTTAACCTGTATATAAAAGGTACCCTCGATACATTTTGCAAAACATTTATGCTCTGTTTAGGGTAAGTATTTATATTTAGCTGTAGTGGTATTTACCTAAATACTAATGTCCAGTGATTCTGCACGTGAGTTTTGTTTTAATTGCCAGGAAACGCTTCATCCGGCACGTGTTGTGTTTGACGTACAACAGGAGGGCAATGCTCGCAAGCTCATCACGGTGAGGTCGGCCATGATGATTGTTAATCAGCTCGACAGCCCGGTGGAAATCAAGTTGGAGGCAGCAGATGAGTCAGGTACAATGTAGTTTCTATTACAGTCAAGTCCACTTACGGTAATTGCACTCCTGATAATAGTATAATCCTGTTTTTTTCATAATATTCTGCTTCACAGAACTTTGATTTTATCCCAGATAGTACAAGAATAGTAACATGATTTTAAATGGGCATTTCTGATAAAGGTATAATCCTGTAAGTTGCATAAAATATTTAGGCAAAATCCCTTAAAGTTTGCAATTAAGAGGATTCTACTGTATTTCCTCTTCCATGCAATACTCCACACACAAGTCTATGTAGTGTATTTTAAAAATAATAACCCTTTCAGTGTTTTTGTTTCCTTCAGACCAGTACTAGTGCTTGACTCTGCTACAAGGACCTGCCCCAGTACTGCAGTGGTTAAGCTCTCAGATTCTTAGCTGGCAGGGGGTTTTTAATCTCGATACCAGCTCCAACTCAGAGTGAGTGCTCCACGAGGCTCAGTGGTTAGGTATGCACTAGTTACACTGACCAGTGGCCAAATAACTGGTTTATCAAAGGCCATGGTTTGTGCTATCCTGTGTGTGGTGTAGTGCATTTAAAAGATATCTTGCTATTTACTGATAAAAGTAGCTGCGACATTAGTATGGTGGCAGCGGGTTTTGTCTCTTCAACTAACACTAATCCTGGACAGAAAATACAGGAAGCTGAGTTATGTGCTCAGGACAGCGTGTTTGAACCTTAATTGAAAACATGCATGAAAATAAGTGTAACCAAACCAAACTGCAACAAGACACTCAGATGCCCATCTCATTCCAGTTTTACATTTGATTGTATTTTAATTTCTTGCAGGTCAGTACCAGTGCTTGACACTCCAACAAGGCACTCAGATGCCCATCCCTCTACAGCATGTGTATGACCGGCTGTGGGCACGACCCTGTGACAGGCCAGTCCACTTCTGTGACAGACCCCTTCACTGGCAGCATGTTATCAAGGCTCGGGAGTACAATGATGGAATGAGGAAGTGTGAAAGCTTTGGAGGAGAGGGTGTTTACAGGTACTTTACTGAGAAATAGGCTTGTCAGGTAAATTATCCAAAGATAATGGATGGATGGGGGATTGAAATAGTTTTAAAATGTCATAATACAGCAGTTACATGTAGTTTTGTCATTAACATTGTGGAAGAACGAAGTATAAGATTCTCGTGTCACCAAATTTTAAATTAGATTCTCTTCACAAGTGTTACATGTAAATTATCTTTGAAAGAGTTTTAACTTTAAATTTTAGTTATCTTTAAACTATTAATTACTTCTCTATACAATATAATGTAAATGGAAATAAGATTTAATACAGGAAGAGTTCCAACTTTCATATCTCACATCAGTTAGTCAGATGTTTGTCTTTAGTATATTGTATATAGTAAATGCAGCGTAGTTGTCTCATCAGCAGTACTCGGAGCTTATTCAGGGTTTTTGCACATCTACAAAATCTTTAAAGTCTTTATTTAAAAAATAATAAGTTTTCAAGGTCTTGAATGTCTTTTAATTTCAGGTTTTTCAATAAAAGTCTATGAACATCTTTTATTTCTGTCTCATCTGTTCCAAAAAAAAGTGAAGAACCCCAATTCTCTGCCTTCCTTTAATCTTCTGACTACTGTTGTTAAGGTATCTTGACAGACGTGACATCAGACTGACTGTTTTGAGGGGGGAAAATGTCTTTGAAAATTGCAAAAAACTACCTTGAAAGTCTTTGAAAAGACTTTATTTTTTGTTAATAAAAATGTGCAAGAAGCCTGTTATTGTATAATAGCTGTTTGTGTTTGCAGGTTTTGTGTGTCAGTGTGTAGAGAGCAGTACCCAGAGGACGTTCCTGTGAAGAGAAGTGACCTGCCTCCCGGAGTCCAGGGAATTGTTCACCCACCTTTCCCTGGCCACACCATCACTCTGCTTCCACCCCTGACCATCACCAACCTCCTGCCAGTTGAGATTCATTACTACTTCCAAGGGACTACTCTGTCGGGAAACTTGAAAGCAGGGAAGCAGGCCTCACTGCATGGTGTTAGTATTCTGAGGAGGTTTAGTCACTTTTAGAACTTTTGAAAAGTAAAGTTTGTTTTTATTTAATGATGGCTCTAGAGCACATTGCTTTTTTAATCTTATCACGGGCTATTGGATGTCAATCATATGGTCATTCTGACACTGATTTTTAGAGGAAACCCGCTGCCACCACATAGGCTCTTTCAGATAAGCAGCAGGAGGTCTTTTATATGCTCCGTCCCATAGACAGGACAGCACATACCACAGCATTTGATGAACCATTGGTTGGAACGGAAAATAGCCCAAACTGCAAATGGGTCTGCTGAGAAGGATTGATCCGACGACCGACCGGTTCACAGGCAGACACTACCATTTAAGCAACAACCCGCTCACTTTTAAAACTTTTGAATTAATAATTACAGTCTGTGCTCCTAACGGATGTAATATATTTGGGAAGTCATTTTATTTTATTTTTTTTGTGGAGGGTGGGGGGTTGTTTTGTTTAGCGACACCACTAGAGCAGATTGATTTATTAATCATCAGCTATTGAATGTCACATTGGTGATTTTGAGCCAGCCTACAATGGGTTTTGAACCACTGTCTTCAGCTTGAGAATGCTATGTTCTACCACAGGACCACAGAGGCTTCTTAGAAAGTTTTTATGCTCTGCCTAAATACTGATACAAAGGTTTGTACGTCTCTGTCTTGAAAGCATCACCTAATATGGGTTTTAAACTCTAAAGGATTACTGTTGAAAAATTACCTCGATCCAGAGAACACATTTACCATTGGAAACAACTATATTGGTGCTAATGTGTGCATAAAAATTTCAAACATTTATTTTTACTGAGTTAATGTTATTATGTGTATTTTATTCGTTTCAGGCTGATCTTAGTGATGACCTATATTTTGGAGTGCACCTGGAGAACTTCCCACAATGCCGAGAGCTGAGGATTCCATCGAACACTTCCAAATACAAAGTGAAGCTGCGTCTGATGGATGGCCACGTCAAGAACCGAACCCTGGAGCTGATAGTTCGCATCAACACACACAAGGGAGGATCTCTTAAGGTGCAGGAAATTGTTAAATCTGTTTGTATTTAACATTCCAGCTAGCTAAGTATTAAACAGTCTCACTTTCATTCCCTATTGCCTCTGATTGCTATTTTCCATTCCAAGCAGTGGTTCACAACTGGTTTATCAAAGGCCGTGGTATGTGCTGTCCTATCTGTGGGACAGTGCATATAAAAGACCCCTTGTTGCTTATCTAAAAGAGTAGCCCATGTGGCATCAGTGGGTTTCCTCTAAATAAATACGTCAGAATGACCATATGATTAATGCCTTATAGCCGATAATAAGATAAAAATCAAGGTATTCTATAGGCGTCATTAAATAAAACAAACTTTACTTTAGATGGAAGTGTGCCTCCTCCATTCTCACTTTCATTCCATATTGCTCCTGATTTTGTAATTTGCACCAGTTGTGAGTTTCGGCTTTCATATTAATAAAAAATAGAAAGAATTTGTTGTTTTAACAACACCCCCACCCGAGCACATTGTTTATTAAGCAGCTATTTGGTGTCAAATATATATAGTGTTTTAAAACTCATGATCTTTAGAGGAAACCCACTACTCTTTCCAGTTAGCAGCAAAGGATCGTTTATATGCACACCTACCTATTGAGCCTTGCACAGCACTTGTTCTACATCCTTATATATTGTTTCTGCTAATATGTTTGACAATTTTATTTATTTTAAACATTTTTAATTAAATAGTTGTGTGACCCCAATAGTTGATATTTATTATCGAGCTGGGGGGTGGCGGAGGTCATTAAATAGTCAGTTAGTCAGTCAATCAATCAATATCTTTTGAATATATTTATAATACCCATAAAAATGTATTACTTAACATTTTTATCTTACATTAATAAACATTAGACTAGAATGAATGTCTTTCGTTAGAGATGATATATTTTAATTTTCAGTTGATGCTGTTATGTCCATACTGGCTGGTGAACAAGGCGGGTGTTCCACTGGTGTTTCGACAAGAGGGGGCTCCCACTGAGGCAGCTGGACAGGCTGAGGAACATGAGATGGCTCGGAGTGTTTCACCACTGCTCTTCAGCTTCTCAGACAAGGAGTGCCCTTTCCTGTAAGTAGTAACAGTTAAAGCCAAGTTTAAACAAAATGTGGAAGGTACATTTTTATTATTATTTGTTTATCAGTATAGCAACCACTTACTGTAAATCCTTATATAGAACCAAAATCTGCTTAATTAGAGGCTAGGTCTGAAAGAGTTGGGGGAAAAATATTGAGGACTGTTGCAAATAAAGGTCTTTTTGTGCAAACTGAAAATTTTAATATTTATATGTTAGTCTATAATGTCAACCATAACAAAGGATAGCATTTATCATTTCTGTTGCACAATTAGAAAGTTTAAAGAATAGAATGATTAAAGCTGTGTAATAAATAGAATATCAAACTCATAACAATTTATTATCAGATGTATGTGCCATTGTGAAATAAATGTCAACTCATTTAATATATCCTCTATTTAATGAATGCTTCCATCTTCTTTTGTAGATGCACCATGAGAGTTGGGAAGAAAGTTCATGGTACAGATTCACTTCCTCAATGGTAAGACCGATTTTCACTCCAAAATAAGATTATATCACTTAATGACATCATAAATCTTTCCCACTGTATTCCCTTCAAGAATTCTTGAATTTATGGATTTTTTGACAAATATTGCATTATCTGATGGTGGGTGTTTAATAAAGGAAATACTTAACAATACCATTTTTATTATGACAACTGTATTTTCAATCATATTTTTCAGACGTATATTATTGGGTTTTGCTCATGACATTCATTGAAAATTCACTCATAAGATAAATCGTATAATGAAAATCACAGAAAAAACAATACAGTGGTAAATGTGTTTCTGTAATCCAAACCTAAATGCCCCAGTTGTCAGTGATCCAAAATATGGTTTGGAACCTCATGAATGTTTGAACATTAGGTATAAATATAGGTTTACTAATGATTGGACTAGTTATTTCATGGTGTTATCAAAGATTTGTTTAAGCTGTGTCATTAGATAAGATAGATCCATCTGAACACTGGGATATTGTTTGAATTATTAATATTATTAATATAATTAATAAACCAGGCATGGGAATAGTACTACCATCAGCATATATACGCACCACAAGAGCTAACAGTACACCTCAAGGTTTGTCCATATGCTGCAAGGATTTGAGTAAAAAAAAAAAATATGTGTATGTACATGTAGGTATGTAAGTGGAAACAGTTTTTCTCAATTTCTGTGCATTGATGAAACAAATTGGCCTCCAAAATACATTTAAAACTATGCACCAATTTGATTGCTGTAAATTTTAGCATAGAAATTTTATTAATCTTTTAATACATTTTTCAGGTGCAATCGTTTCCCGTTGGACCGAGGTATCGGAATGCGTCAGCTGAATGTCACACCCCGGGACAAGAGTAGGCCTGACTGGTTAGTAAACCTGCAACATCAAGCGCGGCAGAAATTCTCATTAGCCATTCCGAATACAATTCAGTAAGTCCGGCATCTTGTCACTAGAGATGCATGATTGGTTTCCTTGGTTTATGAACGGCCGCACTGCACTTTACAGAAACAGATAATGTGTAATCATTGGAAAAAATTCGACTTAGTGATTGAAGAATTGTTTTTTGTATAGGCTACACATCAAATTATGTAATATCACTTCTTATAAAATTCTATTATTACAAAACTTAATTCTTTGATTACGCATAATCACTATTTTGGAATTTCAATAAATAAATATTTTAAAAATCTTTGCACTCTGGGCATCACATAATACTAAAATATTTTAGTAAAATTAATCTGTTAAATTAAAATCAAAAGAAGTTTCATGTAGTTCAAAATTGTATACCTTCGAATGTATTTCACCCAAATAAATAATTTTAATTAATTAAAAAGTAACCAGCTGTAAATTCAATAAATATATTAAGTATATATATAAAAGAATATATAGTTTTAGTAACATTTGTTATGTGTTCTTTGTAAATTCAATAAGCTATTGTATAACTGTAATTATATATAAAAACAGATATATGTATTTAATGACGTTTATCATGGATTCTCAGTGAACATTTTCATTTTGTCAAAAGTGTTTTTGTTCAGACACATACTACCTGTCTGGTGCAGTTCTGCCTAGTAACTAAACCAAGAACTGATCTTCCAGAAGAGCTTTAACCTTCTGGTCTTTCCTGTAGCTGGCCAGCAGAATTAGCTTCCAACCTCGGGGATTGCGGATCATCAGCCCATTTGGACTGAAACCTCTTTGTTTTCTATCTTGATCGGGTCCAGTAACAATTTATTGCTAGTGAGGTGAGATGTTTGCTTCAGTTTAATTACACGTGGTAGAAGGATTGAGTATGAAGCCGGGTTTAACAATTTTTGAAGATGTGGACATGTTTCAAACTATATAATTATTTTATTTTTATTTTTTAAATATTTTTTTTTATTATTATTTTTTTTAAATTAATTTTATTATATTATATTATTGCATCCGACAACTTCATTGTTTACCTAGCCACTTTACAGTAGTTGTGTTTTTTATAATTTTACTCACTTTTAATGCAGTGAATTTTCATTTGAAATTTTCATTTGAAATTTCCGATGAAGTTTTGATAATTATTAATGAATTCAAACAGGTTTTTAAATTTTGAATTATAATATAATTATATTTAACGGTTTATCATTACATATAATAATAATTATATGATTTACAAAAAAAAACCTATTTGAATTTTTTTTTTTAATTATTCTGTGTCCTTATCTAATGATCTGAACTTCAGTGTGACAGATTATTTGTTTACATCCATGGATTAATACATACTACTAAGTAATTGTGACTGCATTTTAAAAATTAAGTTTAGAATAGCAGTTGATAAATCCAGATGATAATTTTATTAGAGATTCACATATTATATTTTTAAAAACAAAATTTATTGCTTTATAACTATAAGCAGTAATGTGGTAGCCAATCATAAGCAGACATTTTAAAATTAGCTCAACATATTAATTTATAATTTTGTGCTTGAAAGTTATATCCACTCAACCGAATAAAGGTAAAATGTTTTGTATCTTTGTTTTTCCTAATTTCTTTCATATGAAGTTTTAATACTTACTAAATATTGCTGCTGCTGCATGAAAGCTGTGTAGTTTTATTATCGGTAATGTTTAAAAAAAATTAAATATTAAGATATTTTTTTTAACAAATAGTGAATTCCATAAGCTCAGAAAATTACCATCTTGTTAGCATGCAGCATGGGCCAAGCTACTTCTTGTTCACACTGTCCATGCTATCTGAATATCAGTAGATACATACACTGTTGTATACCACTT
>JAULBS010070894.1:0-21656 GCA_032355785.1 Symmetromphalus regularis | reverse complement strand
GTGTGTGTGTTTGTGTGTGTGTGTGTGTGTGTGTGTGTGTGTGTGTGTGTGTGTGTGTGTGTGTGTGTGTGTGTGTGATTTTTATGGTTGTGATTTATGGGTGTATAAAATGTGCTGTCCGAAAGTGCAGGCACCATGCCGCACAAGTAATTTGTTTTAATATGAACTCCCTTTTAGTAATTTTGGCGTGTTTTCGGCTTATTATCTGAGACATTTTTGCCATAATAAAAACTGGCGAAATAAGTGGATAAGCTGAGTCCCCCCTCCCTTAGCTCTCCCCCCCCCCGGCATACAATTAAAATATTTGATTGGTTAAACTATTTTCATGCTTATATCCAATTCAGATAAAGTCTCTGTCCTGGGCTCACAGCAGTCTGTTCAGGACAGAGATTATGTCGGATCTATCCTCAATGGACCCATTTGCATTTTGGGCTATTTTCAGTTCCAACCAATTGCTGCTTATGGGAAAGAGTAGACTATGTGGCAGCAGCGGGTTTCTTCTAAATATATATGTCAGAATGACCATGTGATTGACGTCCAATAGCTGATGATAAGATAAAAAAAACACAATGTGTTCTAGAGGCATGGTTAAATAAAACAAACTTTACTTTAGGACAGAGATTAATATTCGAAAGAGACACAGTGCTGCTATTCATGAATAAGCAGCAAGATGTCTTTTATATGCACTTTACCATAAACAGGACAGCAAAAACCACAAACAGGAATGGACACCAAGATCATTATTCTGAGTTGTACTTGAGATATCGTTGATTGTAAATTTTGTGTGGGAAGCCATTTTAAAAAAATGGGCCAAATTAATGGTCTAATAAGCTAATTAATTTCTTTGACCATGAAAACACCAGAATACATACCAATATTATTATTATATAATGGTTAGTGTTTGAGATAATGGTCATTATACATTTTATTGGTGGCAATCTTGAAAATTAGCTGGAAAAAAAATGATTTCGAATTTAATTTCAGATAGCATAGCTAATGTCATTTTCTAGTGTTTACGATGGGTAACGGTGCATTGCGACCTAGACATACATACATACATACATACATACATACATACATACATACATACATACATACATACATACATACATACATACATATATTTTATTTCAGTCTCACGTTGTGTGCCACATAATATTAATACAACAAAAAATAAAAAACATGAAAATACACAAGCCATTCCTTATGGAATTACGAGACTATACATATAAAATTATACAATAATTAACCTAAAACAAAAGATATAATAAAATACAAAAAGAAACTAGAAACTATACATTACGTTTGCCCATGAACTAAATAATACACACCTATTCCACATTTACATACGCTAACACACGCACATATTATGCAAACACACACGCACACACAACATACTATGTTATTTATTGCTATTAAATCAGTTTTTATTATTGTTGTTGTTAATACTGATTTCAGTTACATTGTAGGTATGATTTGGAGGTGAAATGTAACTTTTTGTTACACTTTAAGAATCAATATAACAAATTCTGAGACAAATTAGAGTATAAAAAAATTATTTGATAGATGAACTGTCACAACATTATTTTAAATGAAATTATTTGAATTTCTTTCAACTTCAATTTTTACCATTTTCATAAAAATCGAAAAAATGTATTTTAAATGAATAAATACTTCTTTGCTGTTTTGTCATATATAATTCTAATTTCGACTCTCTATTGACATTATAACTCGTTTTAACCTGACAATAAATCTAATAATCACGATTGCAAACCAGTCGTCGACCAAGGGTTATTCTGTGAAGATAAAAGTCATGTATTTGACGTGCTAATCGGAGAAAATTGTTGTAAAGCACGCCATCAGGTGTAACCGAGAAAGTGCAAAGACTAAAGCCAAGAACACACAAGACACGGGCGTCAACAGTTACGCGGGCGGCAAATTTCAAACATAACACGTGGGCATCTTCAATCGCTTAGGTTACGTGGTCAAAGAATCCTTGTCTTTATTGTATATTTCTGATTTTTGTAATTACTATATGATAAATGTACTTTGATTTTATACTAGATTATACAAGAAAAGTAACATAATTTTAAATTGGCATTTCTGATAAAGGAATAATCCTGTTAACTACATACAACATTTGGGCAATATGCCAAGTCAACCGAGAAGATTCTGCTGTACTAACACCAAACTACTGCTATTATTTGTATAACTATATACTAAGATATTATTTTTAGTCTGGTTACCATTGTAAGCAGTATTTACAAATATTTTCTTTCTGTATTACACATTTTTTATGTAATAATTTCATCCTGTAAATCATCTTGTCAAATGCATGTACTTTATTATGATGTTCCTCTTATGCCGTTGTGTAACGACCTGATTCAGGGAAATACAATTTCTGAGTAGCAATTTTTGACGCTTGCCGCACGCATTTCTTGCGTCCTGTGTGTTCTTAGTTCAGTGGTAAAAAAGGTCTTTTGTATCAACACGTTGAGACTGTTGTTAATGGGGACTATCTAAAATCTAAAATTAAAATGGAAACATGACCGCTTGCTAAACATGTACTACTTTTTACGAGCGATCGAAATTGGCTAATGAGGCCAAATTCATGGTTTCTAATAACTGTACATATTACACGCAATGAAAACGTTAACCTATTGGAAAACCATAATGACTTTCTCGCACTGAAATAATCTTCAGACTGTCATTAATATTATCAGCATTCCAAATTAAATTCTATTTACCAGACGGCTTAATCTTTTTTAAAAAGGTTTATAAAAGTTCGTTATACAATTAACTAAAACTTTTTTTTATTTAATAAAAGAGATTAAATAATAGTTCATGTAATATCGTAATCTGATCTTCCATAATCTAAGGATTAAATAAAAAAAAGAAAAAAAAAAGACATCAATACTTACAGATCTACACGATATTGTGAATGCTTTCTCTTGAATCTACCTTGCGTTGAGATACGATTGAGAAAATACACGGTATTTTATGAATCAATTTATCTATAGTGCATTCGGTGCGTTTCTTTCAGTAGTTAATTCTTGTCTTCTCTTAATAAGTGATGGGTTTGTAAAAAATAAAGATATGTGTTCCATACGAGTAACACTGTTTCGTTCCACATCAGTGATGCACAGTTGATGGGAAATTTGCCGTGGTATATGCTTTCCTGTCTGTAGGAAGGCACAAATAAAATTCCTATGCTGCTGATCTGAAAGAGGAGTCTAAGTGACTTAATGACTCGTTGAGTCACAAAGACCGTGTTAGACACCTAACAGCCGCTGAATAAACACCATGCTGGGTGTCGTTAAACAAACCTTTCCTATCATGACGTGTATAACAAGAACACCTAATATAAGTATACTAAACAGTAAAAGAAACACAAATCTTTTTTACAGATCCAGTTTAATCAAATTAGAAGTCTGTCTTCCTCTCTTTCTCCCTCTCTGTCACTCTCATTTTTGTTTTCTTTCTTTCTGTTCCAAAAGTAATTAAATGCCAATATAGTTATGTACAAATATATTTATTATGTTTGTTTATTGTATATACATTTTTATTGTTAAGTAATGATTCAGGGCCCCATCCCTGACATTACCAAAATGCTTCTGGGACAATAAATGATTATAAAAAAAAAAAAAATTTTTTTTTTTTATTCAATTAAACATTGCAAATTAAATATGCGTTTCTTTTGCTCATTACTATATTTTAACAATGATTCAGATTTTTCATATACTCTTACAATCGGCTTTTTTTATAGAGATTTTGGTTTAACTCTTTCGTCGATTTATTTTCCGATATTTTTTCCATTATTTCGTTCCAATAAATTTAAAAGACAAACACGATTATTTATTAAAAGCAGTCACATCTTATTAGTCCCACATAAAAGCTGGGCAACTAACTGGAAGAAACATCGGTTCCGATGTTAAGATACTGGAAGGTTAATAGATGCATAACACGAATGGGGTTAATGGCATTCTTAAGTTTACTGAGCACAAGTGATTTTATTTGTCATTACAATTACATCTGTGCAGTAATAAAAGTTCGGTCTGTCTAATACAATAGAAAAGATGTATATTTTATTGAAGCTATAAACGATACGAATGACGTTAGTACAGTTCAATTAAATAAAAGCAGTAATCGTATTTATGAACATAATTATTTATTTACTTTAATCAGCGCCACACTTTGAGGAAAAATAAAATTTAATTAAGTAAATAAATAAATAAAAAAGGTAAAAAATATTTAATATCAGTTTGTTTTATTTAACGACGCCTGTAGAGCACATTTTTTTTTTATCCTACCATGGGCTATTGGAGGTCAAACATATGGTTATTACGACATAGGCTACTCTTTCCGATAAACAACAATGGGTCTTTTATATGCACTTTCCCATAGACAGGACAGCAAAAACTACGGCCTTTGAAGAACAAGTTGTGGACCACTGGCTGGAACCAAAGATAACTCAAAAAAAAAAGTGGGTCTACTGAGAAGGATCGATCCGATCACTGACTGTTTCATACGCGGTCACTCTAACGCTTGAGCTACATTCAGCCCCCGTTTAATATGAGAACACAAAAGGTCAAGTGTAAATTGATTACACAGTACAGGACATGAAGTTCAACAACCAGACATTTTAAACAAATAAATATTTTTAAGACGCTGTCTAGAATATTTCTAGTCAAAAAAGTTATATTTAAAAAACATTGTGTGTGTGGTGGACTGGTCTCTTAATATCCCTAGGTTATATTTGCACCAGTAATTGAGGCAGTTATATTACTTCTATTCAGACACTAAGAGGGGCCAGCATTATGCCAAACGTGATCCCTTAAATCTGACTCCTAAGCAATAAAATATTGAATAAAATGTTTACTGTTTTTATCAGATTTATCTAACTCTCGGTAGCAAATATTTATTTGAATCCTATTAGATACAATTTAAAGTTTGACTAAATTTGTTATATTTTTAATGAATGCATTGCTAAGTATACAACTTATCTTTTGATAGGCAAAGAAACAATTTTATGTTAAGTACAATAAATGCAGTTAGTGTGTACAGTTGTACAATTACTTTATTTTAGTCATACATGCATCACTACTGTGTATTGAGAACATTCCAATTTCATAGTTTCACTAAAGATAATCACAACATACTATTTGATATCCCGACCCAGTGGTCTCTCCAGTATTCAGGATACGGATAGAGGGAATCGGTACAGCTGGTTCTTCTTATATGTAGGGATGGTACCTAAGACTTGTATCAACTTCGCTCCGGACCCAGTGCCCTTGTCTAAAGACCCTGGGGCCCGTGGCGGGCATGCTCGAACCAATTGGATGTGGGCATGGTTCAAAACTCAAACTGAACTGAACTGAAGATTTGTATGGTACATGCACTTCAAAAATGTCTTTATATATTTATTCAAGACGACGGCATAACTTGTGATATGGAATGGCGGACTAAATAAACGGAATGCGGATATTACTATCGCTGCCAACGGATAGTGGATGTATTCCAAATAAGTCTGCAAGTTGAACCAATTCTGCCGATTCCCTCCAATCCTTTCCTGTATACTGGGAAGACCACTGGGTAGTGATATCAAATTGTATGTTGTGATAAAGCAAACAATGTGAAAATTCTAATTTTTTATAACATATGTTTAGTGAACCTATGGAATTGGGATGTTCCACACACCACAGTAGTGATGCATGTGCATGCATGACAACAATTAGGTATCTGAACAAATATACACATTAAATGCGCTTATGGTACTTCACATAAAATTGTTTCTTAGAGTTGAGTTGTATATTTAGCAGAGCATCCATTAAAAATCTGACAAATTTATTATATATTAAAATTGTATCTAACAGGATTCAAATAAATACTTACTACAAAGAGTTAAATAAATTTGATAAAAACTGTAAGCATTTGATTCAATAGTTTATTTTCTAAGAATCAGAATTAAGGGATCACGTTTGACATAATGTTGGCCCCTCTTAGTGTCTGAACAGAATTAATATTACTGCCTCAATTACCGATGCAAGTATTAACTAGGGGATACTAGGGGACCAAGATTTGCGGATAAGTAACACTATACAATCATATTCAGGTCCTAAACCTATTGATGGATCAGCATCCTCAATTCTAGCCACAAGTACTGGCATTAATAATAAATTATGTTATTATATTGTTATTTTGTGCGATTAAGATCCATGCACTTCAGTTGATTATGAACATTGCATGGAATTATCAATAACTGCAAGGACTGGTATTGTTGGACCACAAGGAAAAGAAAATGAGGTCGCCATCATCCATAAATCACGTGGTCAGGGATGACTGAAAATTAAGTGATGGGAGTCTGTGAAGGCCTAAACCCATGAATCACTAAAACAATAATGAAACCAGGAATTAACAATTTGATTTTGCTTTTGTTTAACAACACCACTAGAGTACACTGATTTATTAATTATCGGCTTTTCGATGTCAAACATTTGGTAATTTTGACATGTAATCAAGTGTTTTGAACCACTGTCGTCAGGTTGAGAGTCCGACGTTCTACCCCACCAAGGCTCTCCAGGAGATGACAACTGATTTGCGTATCTTGTTACAACAGTGGTAACTGCCAATGATGCAAGGACAACCCGCCCATTTGGAGAATCTGATAGTTTTCTTCATTTACATTCATTATGCAAAAAAAAAAAACAACAAATCTACCAAACAAACCAATAAAAGATGAAAAATAATGTCGTGGTTGAATGTGGGGGTGATAATATGTTTTACAATATAAAATAACGTTTTTTTCCTTATTCTTTCCGTTCGCTTTTTGACTAAACGTCGAGGCCAGCAGTGATGATGAAGAAAACAATTCTCTGTTTGGAACTACAATGTATACAGTTTCCTCTCCAGTGTTGTAGTAACTTGTCAAGGTGGAGTATCTCATCTTCTGATTTTACAGTCTTGAATAGCATGTTTGTTGACTGTTCCTCTTCTACGCATGACTCAGTCGGAATCTCTTATGCATATGCTAATTCAGGCTGTTATATCCATCACTCAGTCAGAACATGATCTGTTTATGTGAGACATAAAGTAGCTAATCATCTGTTAGTTTCGGGGCTCTGCGGAGAGATTTGACAAGAATTTCCTTGTCTTCATACATAACCAATCATCCTCTTGCTTAAGTGATGACGTCCCACAGGAAACATTAGCTACGTCATACGTGGCGCAGTGGTTAAGCGATCGTACTCGTGTCTGGTAGGTACTGGGATCAAATCTCAGTCGAGGCATGATCTTTTTAATTTGAGTATCGGCTCCGCAAGGCTCAGTGGGTAGGGGCATACCACTTACACCCACCAGCGGTCTACAACTGGTTTTAAAAATGCCATTGTATGTGCTAGTCTGTCTGTGGGATAGTGCATATAAAAGATCCCTTGCTGCTTATCGATAAGAGTAGCCGCATTAGTGTGGCAGTAGCGGGTTTTGTCTCCTCCCAACACTAACCTCTGTCCTGGACAGACAGCACAGAAAGCTGAGTTTTGTGCCCAGGACAGCGTGCTTGAACCTTAATTGGATATAAGCAAAAAAATAAATACAACGAACCAAACAACCAGCTACGTGATAAAATATTTGAGTATACAGCGAAATGTTTTTCATAACAGTCATTAAGATAGCATGCGTCAATAAATTAACAAATCTTCAATAATTTATTTAATTTCTTTTAGACTTAAAAGTGTTATCAACAGTCGGGACAACCATTGACACCGCAATTATGTAAAATAACAAATGGAAAACGGATCTGTTATTACAAGAGACGAAAAATTGACCGTCAGGCGAAAGTAATGTTTTCTAATCGCTGTGTAGCGTACAGGCAAAGAAGACGTACATCATGTCTGTTGTAAATTTCTAATCACTCGCTTGGTGTGATAAACAGAATAGCAACGTTAGGGTGTGTTTTGTATGTACAATAACTCTCTGTCAGTATTCCAATTATTTTACCGGCCTCGGTGGCGCAGTGGTTAAGCTGTCGGTCTCAGGGTTGGTATGTACTGAGATCAAACATCCATCGTTTCATGACATTTTTATCTCGATACCGGCTCCAACCAAGAGTGAGTGCTCCGCAAAGGGCCAATGTGTAGGTATAAACCACTTACAACGACCAGTGGTCCACAACTGGTTTACTAAAGGATGTGGTATGTGCTGTCCTGTCTATGGGAAAGCGCATATAGAAATCGGAAAAAGTAGCATATGTGGCTGTAGCGGGTTTCCTCTTAAGACCACGAGTCATAGAAAACAATGTTTTCCCTTTTTCCAATTATTTATGATTTTCTTATTAATGTAAATCAGAAAAAAACAGACAGATAGTTTATTACAACAATACAATATAGAAGTATAGTAATAATAATAATAAAATTGTAACGAGTTATCAGAGACTAACAAAATTAACAAAGCAAACACATATTATACAGTTAAAATAATGAAAGAATAAATAAAACATAGGAATCATCGCATAGTATATGAAAATGATGTTCTTAATTGAAGAATACTATGGCAGGTTTTGGTAGCTAAGATACAAATCTCGAAACAAGACAAAACACACTTTCTGTTTGTGTGTACAATCATAATTAAAAAGTAATGCTCTAGATTAGTATCATCGTAAATGAACAGTACATGCGTAGATCTGAAGTTATATCAGTGCATAAGGCGCAATCAAGTTGTACGTGACACTCGTCTGCAACTTAAGACAATTAAAACAGTCCTTTCTTCCATAGGTGTATTACTATATCAACTGGTTTTAACTTTCAGAGGGGCATCTCCGTATTTAAACTTAGCGAGTGCACTTTCGTATCGAGGCGAATAACTGGATGCATCGACGACCCATTCCACCTCTACCTAAAAGTCTACCACAATTTACACCTTGATTTATAACAAAGATTACGACATATTATCTAAAAGCGTTCCATTACGTTGTCAAACAGCTTAATGGGGATGGCACTTGCCATGGAAAGGAACCATCAGAATGGAATAAGAACTGGGGCGATTAATTGCCAGGGTCATGAAACCCCGACTGTCAAGACAGATTAGCTGTGGTCTTCAGGGAATACTGATGGTAACCTGTCTAACAGTTATGCAGATTGCTTTAAGTTGGTGGATATCATCACGCGATACAATAATGCTCAATTCCAGGTGAATTACCCAGACTTTAGTTGAAAATGAGTTTCTAAACACAATAATCGACCGTTAACCATAATTTGTTTTAACCAACATGGTTGGATAGCAACTGCATTTAGCTTTTAAAAGAAGCCTAACTCCATAATTAACAGAATCTTATGTTACTCAGTAACAGTTAAGTGTCTACACTAAATGTTAGAGACCTGAATTTGTTCTCCATCTAAATGTAAATTGTCGGGTTTGTCCTTGCGATGACCTGCACGTTAAACGTTAACAGGCCATATTGTTAAGATATACAATTTACTAGATTATTATTGATTTAACTTATACTTGTAAACACACGGCACTTTGTTAATGACTGTTTATATCTAATGCCATTCGAGGCAAGTTGGTATTCCAACATTAGGCCTGAGTAATATTAACTTTACAACACTGTATTTCCCTCAGACCATTCAGCAACGGCATATAAGGACAATACAGTATAAAATAAACATACATAAGCATCAACAATATTTACAAGAGGATTGTCCAAATATATCTACAGAAGAAGGTGAATAAGCAAACACTCATGAACCTCAACAAAATACATCGTTCAAAATACAAGACCTTTTTTTTGTTTTTTTTAACGACACCATTAGAACACATTGATTTATTAATCATTGGTTATTGGATGTCAAACATTTGGTTACTTTGACACGTAGTCAAGTGTAAGCCAGTCTACAACGGGTTTTGAACCACCATCATCAGCTTGAGCGTCCGAGGTTCTGTCGCTGGACCACTGAGGCTCACTCAAAATGCAACACATTCAGGGTTTAAGCTGCACAACAAATCTAAGTTGACCGCTAGTCATAGAAACTTTAGTTACAAATATGCACACTGGACAGATGTCCAGACATGGGAATCTATGGATAGAACATAGGTTTTGAATGAGTTTTCAAACAAAATAATAATTGTTTATGTTCGCATTGTTTAGCTCTATCTGTTTTCATCATTTAACCAATGGTTTTTTGTCTGGCTTTTACCAGCAGCATTTACTGTAACATGGTGTATAATCGCTAAAAAGGAAACACAAATTGTTCAACGACACCACATATTTTCTTATTCAGCGGCTATTATGTGTCATATATATGATGGTTTGCAACTCAGTGTATTTAGAGGAAGCACGCTAACGCGACACACAGTCTACTCTTTCAATTAGCAACAAAAATATTTTAAATGTGATTTCCCAGACATGACAGCACATACAATCACTGATCGGTGCATATAAAGGCTAGAATGAGATTAGATACCAGGACTTACAAACCGTGATTACGAAATCTTGCTAATTGGAATAACTGATTATAATATATATTTTATATTCATCATCTCTACCTCATGGCCCATGCCTTGACATGGTGAGATAGCTTGCATGTCTCAATGAACAGGAGAGCTAAGCCAGCTGGAGCAACAGCTCCTGTTAGGGTCATCCAAGCTGGACTGGTCAAAGGGTAAAGACTAGACAAATATGACCCGGACAGACAGAGGACATGATTCAAGAAAGACAACAGTCTAGGAAAAGCAAACACCAAAATCAAAACTGGGCTAGAGAGGCTCAGAATCCCAGCAAGGAAACTCCAAACTCAAACCAAGACCACTCAAGTCAGAGTATAGAAGCTATGCATCAACTCAGCGTGGAAACCGAAAGGAAATATATGTGCATGCACCAAGCTCTGTGATCATATTCATCATCTAAGATCATAAATGCCACTTAAAAAACATTCATGTTCAATAATCCAGTGCAGGGGCGATGCTAATCATTTCATTAAAGGACATATGACAATTAGTCTAATTGTTTCTAGTGGTAATCAGAGTATATATGTCAATATATTTTCTATGAAAAAAGAAACATAGGCTAATAATGTTCAATATCCTAACGAAGAGGTTGTAACAATAAAATATGTATGAGTTCCTCAATAAAACTACAGTTTTTTCTTCAAATTTCAAGATTTTACCTAATAATTGACATTGATCATTTAGCTTCACAATGATACCAAATATTCCCTGATTAAAGGAAAAGGAAACCTTAACATCTGAAAGCACCTTAAGTTGAACTTTCCCATATAAAATGATAAGCGATATAGATAAAATTAATATACAATGTAATAATAAAATTTATTTCTAATTAAACTTCTCGACCCAACTAGCTAACTATTTTAACGTCAAAGATACATACAATAGAGAATTCTTGAATGATCGATATTTACAATACTGCCTAGACTACAGATCTGTGCAAATACAATGTTTCCTTTCATGTACAAACTCAGAGTAAAGGTTAATTATTGAGAAGAGAAGAGTAAAATGCGAAGTAATTAAGTTTATAAAATAAACTGTATAGTTCAGTCATAATAACAGAGTCCGTGCGTTCTTAGAGGGGACTTTTTATGATTGAGATTCATTACTGACGTCCCTGTGATGAAAATTAGCCTGGGAGTCTTTCTTTTACAAATGTCGTTGGGCAACCATCTTTAAAAATGGCTGCCATTTTGCTGTATTTTGAATAATTGTCAAAATCTCGATAACCAGAAGAGCAATGTTTATTGTTTAAACTGCGTTGCATAGGTACTGGAATAATCTATAAATCATTTCATTATGCCATTTCAGAATCTCTAATAGTTTTTTAAGTATAACAGATCTTTTGAAATATAATAGCGTTATGTATGTATATTGACATTTACACTCTTGGACTCCAGAACCACAGATTTATTGAAGGGAAAACAGTTTTTATAACCTGAATTCATTACTGACATGCCTGTGATGAAAACTACCATAGGAGTCGTTTCCCAAAATGTCCCGTTTGGCCGCCATCTTTAAACATCGCTGCCATTTTGTATTATTTTAAATATAAAAAAATTTCAAAATCTCGATAACCAGGGAAGCTATTTTTATTTTTTTTAAACTGCCTTGCATAGGTATTGAAATAATATATAAATAATTTCATTACCTCATTTCAAGATTTTTTAAGTTTAACAGATTCTTTGTACTTTAAGTCTGCATACAACCCATTCAAATCCGATAGACGAAAATACTTAAATACCAATTAAGTGTGTATATAACTACAACTGCTACGGATCGGGGTGTAGCTCAAGCGGCAGCGTCTGTCTACCAAGTGGTCGGTCATCGGATCAATCCTCGGTAGACACATTTTCAGTTTGGGCTATTTTCCGTTCTAACAAGTGGTCCACAACTGGTTCATCTGTGGGATAGCACATATAAAAGACCCCTTGCTGCTTATAAGAAATAATATACAATGTGGTAGGTTTCCTCTAAAGAAATATGTCTGAATAACCATATTATGTTTGACGTCTAGCCGAAGATAAGATAAAAATCAATGTACTCTAGAGACGTCGTTAAATAAAACAAACTTTACTCCTTTTTTTACAACTGCTACATGCAACATTTCAAACATCATATACGCTATAGAAAATGTTCGTGACAGCCCCACTATATAAAACATTTAGTTTGCATTCACATGCATGGCTCAAACTAATAATATAATTTTCATCATTTAACGTAGACATTACAGTATAATCGTTTACTCGTTGTTATGATTGGCCAGGGGGAAATCACGGATGGGTTAGTTAAAAGAATTGGTGGAATGTGCAAAATTGCAGTGACACGTACAATGTGACACAGTTTGTCAGTTCAAGCCACACACTGGATCGAAATACACAATGTGTTTATTTTGAGGGTTTTTCTGCCATAGTTGTTTTTCTTCTAATTCAAATATTGTGAATAAACCAGGTGTTGAATTAAGAATAGAAGCTCGGTGTGAAGTATGAAATACACAATGTGTTTATTTTTAGGGGTTTTCTGCCATAGTTGTTTTTCTTCTAATTCAAATATTGTGAATACACTAGGTTTGAATTAAGAATAGAAGCTCGGTGTGAGGTATGAAATACAGAGCTGGATTGGGAAGCCCTGGGAGATTCAGGTTCAGCCTCCTCAACATATAAATTAAATTACATGGCAAATCAAAAAAAAAGAAAAAGAACTAAAATGAATGAATAGAACTAATTTTATAATTATACATTTTTTTAAATAAAGGAAGTCGTTAGTCTGGAGGGACCCTCTGGCAATTTCACCCTCCCCCCTTTTTCCTCTTATAAATCCGGCCCTGGTGAAATGCATTTATTGTTTTGTTATTTGTTTAGGTTAACTTTACCGATAAGCGATTAAATATAGGGCCATGCGAATCTTCGTACATTCGATTCAATTCGAAATCTTCGCAAAACTTCAATTCGATTCGAAATCGACGCGAAATTTCGATTCGATTTTGCTGTATTTGAAATTTCGTATATTGCGGTGTACTGACAATTGAAATGTAAATTTTTTCACGTTTATTTAATTATTTTGTGATCTAATTAAAAGCCAATAAATGATCACTTCCAAAATAATATTATTATCTCGTGTTAGTTCAACTGTTCAACCTATGAACACATATACATTAAAACAAAATTATTCAGGGTACTGTATTATTTAAACTTTAAACGCAAGGTCCCACGGACCCTTAACCTAATTAATTTTCAAACTAAGAATCAATTTTAAATATAAACATTTAATTTTTCCATAGAAATACTTCATTTCACAACTTACAAAACCACCGCATCTCGCTTATTATCAATATTTTAATAATAATAATGAATTATGCTGAATATTTTTGTAGCTGCCAAGCATTTCTTGAAATTTGAAGGATTCTAATTTTTAAATGTAAAAAAAAAAATCAGTCGACCCTATACCACGGTTCAGTTAAAAGGTCTTGGGTGATATGATGAAAGCGAGATCTAGTATCACAAATGTATCTAAGTTTCATTCGTAATCAATATTTAGAGCACAAAGTCCTTTAAATTCCGTGGGACTATGCATTTAACCTAGTATAATCATGTTAATCACCACTACGTACACCCAATACATTGAATATTTAAATAGTCTTTCTAATTTCCTTTACTGAGTTGAATATTTCTCCATATACTGCATCTGAAACACTTGATTATTCTCCAAGGTATTAGAGATTCGAAATTCGATTCGAACATTTTCGAATATTCTATTCGATCGGAAAATTGAGAATCGCAGGCCCCTAATTAAAGGTTAGATGTTAACGTCATAAAATGTGTATGAAGTTGTCATAAGACGCGAATCAACATTCTAGAACTGTTATAAGTGCTGGTCCAGCCAGGTGTTTACGAAAGTTTAGCATATCCTGTCTCTCTAGATATTTGATTTTATATACTTTATTTTTATCAACAGACACACGCTTTTAGAACTTGACTAACGCAACAGATATCTATTCAGTGCAATGAAGGTGAAAATAACAAGTCCGTAATTTACTAAATGAAATTAACTATTCTGATGCACATTTAAGGTAATACGAGCTAAGACGGAAATTTACGAACGCAAATGAACAAACAAAACAAATGGTGCCACGACACTTTCAGCTTGACTTATGTTAAGAGGGCACAATGTTTGGATTTAAAATGTCCAGAAATGACACTACAAGCAGAACAGAATCGCCTTACTATTGTCATTTCTAGGGATGTATATGTTGGCCATCGAGACAAATATAAATAACGATAATAAATAGGCATATATATATATAATTATACATGTATATACAAATGAGTATCTCGCTCTCTCGTACTCGGTCTGTCTGTCTTTTTCTGTCTCTCTTTCTCTCTGTCAGTCTCCGTCTCTTTTAGCTCATAGTGCTTGTGACGCAAATTACCAGGAAGTAAACAATTATACATATAAACTAAATTATATTGTCATGGTTTCTCATACTTTGTACAAGTATATATAACTAACATATGACGTTAATAATCTATTAACAGATGCGTATTTTAAGATTTCGCCTTAGCGGTTCTTTAACTTAAACCTGGTGCATTTTCTCCTGTTTTCCAAAATGAAGCAACAATAACAAATTATCAATATATCATATTTTGAACATGTCTTAAAACACATTTTTCTAAATAAAGTCACTTTGGACATGTTTTCCAAACAATACTTGTCAACAAGTCATTATGAACATTGTAACAAAAAAACAAAAAAAAACCACACAAAAGAGACGAACAAATTTTTCAATATGAAGACATTTTATAACGTTATCTTAAATCTATAGACACGCCTCTCTTATTACGCCTCTTCTTAGTGGTGGCAGATAAAGGAAGCGCATGCAATGAGCCAGCTGACGCAAACCATATGAAGACAAGAATCGCATACGCCGGTCTGTTAACGACATTTTATAACTATCGATCTCTTCACAATCTTCTCACGCCGCTTAGCGCAGTCATATCGATATGGGCTCAACCGAGGTACTAGGTGTTGAGAACGACACGGGGAATAACGACTTAGTGAGATCTTCAGAAGGGGCCCAAGCGGCTATAATATGCCTGTATTCTCTGATATCCATCACGGCAATCGTCGGAAATGGAATGGTGTGCTACTTAGTTCTTGGTTTCAGACGAATGAGGACCGTAACAAACTTATTCATAGCAAGTTTGGCAACTAGTGATATCCTTATGGCAGTGATTTGCATACCTTTCACTTTCGTCGCAAATGTCTTGCTGGATCATTGGCCATTTGGGTATGCTTTGTGTCCTATTGTGACTTACATACAGGTCGTGGTGGTCTTCCAGAACGCTTACACATTACTAGCTATAAGTTTTGAAAGATTCGTTGCCATCATCTATCCTTTCTACCCTCGCTTACCGAAACACAAAGCAGTTTGGATTATTGTTATGTGTTGGGTGCTCTCCTTCTTGACACCGTTGCCAACTGCAATAACTTCTACACTAGTTCATGCTTCGACGTCCAACAAGAACAACGACACCGTTCCCGTCTGCCTGGAGGTTTGGTCGTCAGAGTCTCAACGCTTTACGTACACGTTGACCATCATGATCCTACAGTACTTTGTTCCGCTGGTGGTTCTTGTTTACACATACGCAAGGATAGTTCATGTGGTCTGGCTTAAGGATACTCCCCCTCACGTCAGTCAAGCTGAGGAAGGTGACGGTTCAGGTGGAGCAGGTAGACGGGTAAGTAACAAATGCGACACTTGAGATATCATGACATAACTGATTGTCCTCCTAATTCTATTATATCCCGTGAAATCTGGGGAGTTCAAAAAGTACGGTTGACTTTTATAATTCTGTTAAAATTACATTTGTTTCAGACCAATACTTCCTGTAAAAAAAAAAAAAAAAAAAAAAAAAAAATACACCCCACCCCACAAAAATGGTATAGGGTGAGTTCGGGAGAATGAAAAGCCAACTGATTATACATTCGATAATTATTGATTATTGTATGTCTCATTACAGGAAGACAAGCTAATCTATCGTTTATATTATATATAATAGTTATGCGTTACCGTTTTAACAATGGAATACATTATAATTGGATTACTTCTGTTAAACCTATTTAGAGTAATCAAGGAGAGTGTATATATGGTTAGCACAGACGTTTGTATTGGTAAAATGGTAAATTAAAACAAGGCTGAACGACAAATATTTACAAACATGGTATAACAATATATCACTTTCATAGAGACAAAACATACGATCATTTTATTATTATTCTAAATTAATTAAGATTTTAAAAATACCTTAATATTATCATTCAAAACCTATGTCATATTATTTTGATATTTAGGACTTCCTATCACTATTTCAATGCTTCAGAACCGAAAGGGTATATGTTGGGGCATCAGATAATGAAGAGAACAACCAAAAATTGTTTCTCGCTTAGACACAAGATTTCCTGTAAAAAAATGTTTTTATTAACTTTCCTTTTAGTGTATGTTAAGTATTAATGTAGATGTGGAATATCTTTTGATTTCAAGATAAATGTGGGATAGCTTCAGAAACCTATATACACTCTTGTATACACCAGATGCAGCTCATTTAGGGGCATTCAGTGATACAAGTAAGTGCCAAACCCAGACTTCCAACGTTTTGATTCTGAAGATTTATCTATAGATTTCTGAAGATATTTTCTCGATGTATATTATTATGGAAAGCCAAAAACGTATAAATTTAAAGAAGTTATATGGGAACTTATAAGAAGCAAATTAGAAGAAAATGAAAGTGTATTAATATACTTTTCCGTTTCTTAATTATATGCACAAAAGGTACACCACCTTGTTGCTCATATAATACCTTATACCGGTAACAACTACTAATGCAAGTACAGTCCAATCTGCCCATGCGGCTACCTGTATTAAACAGCCACATGTGTTAAAGGGTCATCTTTATTTTCTCCCAAATCAGCTAATTTAGTATGATTTAACCTGTATTAAGCATAGAGTCTTGCATTAAAAATATCAGTATTATTTCGTGGTTGATCTATACAAAACCACCATAAATGTTTTACTTCTATAGCCAAATTAATGTAACCATCATCTTCTAGGATCATATCATCACATTACTCATTATCATTTTTATTTACATTTTGACATATCATACATTATATTTATATTATTTTATCATGAAATGTTCGTATAACTGTATGTGTTATCTTGTAAACTGTCTTTTTGCATACATTTGTGTTATTCATGTTTCTCTTATATTTTCATTCCAGATATAAGCAGTCTTTGCTAGATAATCTAGGTATCATATCATCACATTACTCATTATCATTTTTATTTTGACATATCATAAATTATATTTATATTATTTTATCATGACAGCATATGTTTTATCCTGTAAACTATCTTGCTACATACATTTGTGTTATACATGCTTCTCTTATATCATTCCAGAATAAAATAAAGTTCTCTTCTGTTCAGGTGCCAGCTTTCAACGAAAATCTGGTACCATTCCATTTTGTTAAAGTGAGTCTCTTATATAACGTGGTCACACTGGATTTAGTCACCCACGGCGTTGGGATACTTTATCAACGTGACAGTATGAAACAACCTGCTTGTAAAATACCAAGATTTATTGAAATATGGAATTTTAAAAACGTTATAAGTAGGTTATCAGCTGCTTATAGATTTTTGCTATTGCGTTTGGACTGTAATGCGGTCTTACATGCTTATTTTAGATTAGTATTATTGTTGAAATGATGTAAAAGAAATGAATGAAATGATATGATTATGTTTGGGTGAAAATTCAATAACCTCCGCTAGAACCCAAACAACAACACCATTAGAAACATTAAATGAGTTACATTTGTATAAAGACGTAAACATCGAAAGCATTTCTTTTAAAGTCATCACGAGATGCATTAAAATGTGAAGTCCCAGATTTTAAACTCTAATGGCAAAATGGTATATCAACATACGATGGTTTAAAAGTAAAGTTTGTTTTATTTAACGACGCCTCTAGAGCACATTGATTTTTATATTATCATCGGCTATTGGACGTTAATCATATGGTCATTCTGACATATGTTTTAGAGGAAACCCGCTGCCGCCACTTAGGCTACTCTTATCGATAAGCAGCAAGGGATCATTTATATGCACCGTCCCACAGACAGGACAGCACATACCACTGCCTTTGAGGAACCAGTTGTGGACCACTGGTTGGAACGGAAAACAGCCCAAACTGCAAATGGGTCTACTGAGAAGGATCGATCCGACGACCGACCGCTTGACAAGCGGACTCTCTAAGGCTTGTGCTACATCCCGCTCCCCTATTCAAAGAGTACATTATAGTATATTGATTGAGAAATGGGTTTCCATAAAATTTAGAATCTGATGAAACTGAAAACATAATAGCCAGCGGCTCTAGCAACATTTACCGTGTACTCAACCCATGCAATTTCTACTTGGGCGGAAAGTGGGACGAACATTAATTTCTGTCCCTGTTATCTAGTAAGAGTTTTAATTACGTTTCTCTTTAGCGTATTGCTGTATAGATTTTGTGAGAATTAACTTTTAAAATACCTTCTATTAGAAAACAGTGGTAATTTAGCATACATGTACATTGATTAAATAAGTAGAAGACTGTCAGAAAAACGTATTGCGTATTGATATATGTTTGCACTGAAAAAACATAGAATGAGCTATCTTGTACATTAATCTATTATTTTATTTAAAACGAACTTTTCTCGTTTGACAATTGGGCGATAACAAAACTGATGTACGGAAAGCAAAATGACTAAAATAATAATAATAATAATAATTGTGATAGCAATAATAGTGCAGTGCGTTGGAACCGGTGTGGGGGGTTGGGAAGCCAACCAATAATTCCCATAAATATGTTCCTTATTCTTCGTTGAATTATTCACCGGCAAATTCTGGTGTTCAAAAACAGAAGCAGTCCCCCCCCCCTCCACACCGCCCGCAATATGAATTTCGTTCCAACGCCCCTGCAGTATTAATATTATTAGTATTAGTAGTAATAGTATTAGTAGTAATATTATTAGTATTAGTAGTAATATTATTAGTATTAGAATGAGTAGTATTAGTAGTATTAGTGGTATTAGTAATATTAGTAGTAATAGTATTAGTAGTATTATTAGTAATGTTTGTAGTTTTAGTATTAGTAGTATTAATATTAGTATTAGTAGTAATAATAAGAAAAAGAAATAGTAGTACAATAATTATTAAAACAGGGAAAACCGAAAAATCATTTTACAAATGCACATTTTGGATACATGGAGATAACCAAATAACTCTAATGTCAGGTTTTAAGAGACACAGGATTATTAGGAGAAATCAAAAACATGCTATTTATTTCAACGTACCCAAATTTTGAAAAGAAATTGTTTAACGACACCTCAGAACATTGTTAATTCATTGTCTATTAGGTATAAAACATTTTGTTTTCCACCCGTCGTCTGCAGAGGAAACCTGCTACCGCCATATTAAAGATCACTTGCTGCTAATCGGAATGTTTAGCTTGTGTGGCGCAGCGGATTTCACCTAAAGACCACGAGACGTAAAACACAATATGTCTGACACATAATAGCCGCTGAATAAACAATGTGCTGGGGTGTCGTTAAACAATCATTGTTTTCTTAGTACTTTACAGTTATTAAGCAACAATTGATACAGTAGGATCAAACTCATTTTCCGATTGTTTTCTCCCGTTCCAACCAGAGCCCCACGACTGGTGCATCAAAGGCCGCGATATGTACCTGCTTGGGGTGGCGGTATGCATATAAACAAATTCTTAGTGGTTATAATAAAAAGGTAGCGAGTTTCCTATGATGACTGCGTCAAAATTACTAAATGTTTGACAACCAATAACCGATAATTAATAAAACAATGTTCTCAAGTGGTGTCGTTAAAATAATCCTATTGGTATTTTCTGTACCGTTGCCCACAACCACCCCCCATCCCCCCCAAAAAAATCCTGAAGCGGTCGGTCATCTGATCGATCTCTCTCAGTAGATCCATTTGCAGTTTGTGCTATTTTCCGTTTCTGCCAGTGGTCCAGAACTGTTTCATCAAAGGCTGTGGTGTGTACTGTCCTGTCTGTGAGGAAGTGCATATAAAAGACCCCTTTCCGCTTATCGGAAAGAGTAGTCTATATGGCGGCAAGGGGTTTCCTCTAGAAATATGTCAGAATGACCATATGCTTGACGTCCAATAGCAGATGATAAGATTTTAAAAAAAATCAATGTGCTCTAGAGGCGTCGTTAAATAAAATAAACTTTAAACAAATAAAAATTTTAAGTGGAGAAATAAATCTTAAACAAAGTCTAGATTATGCAATGAAATAGAAATTACATTCAAATTCTCCAGACTTTGTTTAATCTGTGATTCCAGACTGTATAATCTTATAGACATGACCCCAAGTGCTTGAATTATCTTAAAATGGATTTTTTTTCTTTACAAAAGAACAGCAGACGTCAATAGCTCAAACCGTCAATGTTTTGTAAATGAGCTTTGAAGGAATGTATGGAGGAATCCCATAGGCGTTTATTCCACAATTTTAAAAATGATTTTACTCGCACGTAGGTATATTAACATCAATCTAAATTTATTGCATGTTAACGGGGGATCGAGACTATCTCAATTGAATTGTGACAGATTAATGAGTAATGTTTGTTTTATTTAACGACGCCTTTAGAGCACATTGATTTTTATCTTATCATCGGCAATTAGACGTCAATCATATGGTCATTCTGATAAGCAGCAAGGGGTCTTCTATATGCACTGTCCCACGGACAGGACAACACACACCACAGCCTTTGATGAACCTGTTGTGGACCACTAATTGAAACGGAAAATAGCCCAGACTGCAAATGGGTCCACTCAGAAGGATCGATCCGACGACAGACCAGATCACAGCTGGCACGCTACAGTTTGAGCTACATCCCGCTCTCGACAGACGACAGACTGTGCAATATACAACAGAATCAAAGAATAATGTCAAACTATGAACCCATTAGATTACTGACGCTGGCCTAACCTGAGAGATGGCCATGTCCCACCCCCACCACCAGTCTCACGTATTTGCACGTTTTGGAATTAACATACTAATAAGCAGTCGCGGGGGGGGGGGGGG
>JAULBS010070883.1:0-21656 GCA_032355785.1 Symmetromphalus regularis | reverse complement strand
ACACACACACACACACACACACACACACACACACACACAGACACACACACACACACACACACACACATACACACACACACACACACACACACACACTCTCTCTCTCTTTACTTCTAATAATGTTTTTGATTCAAAATTATTGGGGGAGGGGGCTAGAACCCCTCCCCAGGCTCCCCTGTTCCGCCGTGCCTGTACAGGTTTACTGTTTGGTTGCAGGGTATTCGGAGGAAACTCTCACATACACTGTGGATGTTCACTGAAAGCAATCAGAAAGTCCTTGACCGCTCACTCTAAGATCTACCTGGACAACTTACGCTGTTCTAACGTTCCGAACCAATTACCACTCAATGATGTCCCCGAACAGGATTTTCCGCCTTGTACAGGTAACCATTTCTCACTACCTGTACAGACTTTGTTTGCTGATAAATAATCATTATGTTCACTACTGGATTTTCGTACCTGTCATGGGTTGATACTGAAACGCCTGCAATTTCAATTCAAACGTAGTTGTTTAGACTAACTTTATGCGTTATTTATAAACTTAATATAGAACTTCACATACAAATGGATAATTTTCACAATATTATGCTTTCCATTTGTAAAAACTTCTTCAATCTCCTTGCGTTTATAATCAATAATGTTCGATTATTTAACGTGTGTCTTTATGTATTAGTGATAAGAACTTATTAAAAAACACAAATCTAATTTGACTATTGAAATAATTCTTATCCAGTGTGTTTATATTTGATTCTTTTTAGTAGTTTAAATTGTTTAGGTATTAGTACTAAACACTAATAAAAAAATAGAAACCTAATTTAATACTATATAATTAATTAATTATTTCGTTCTTTAAGGAGAAGCATAATATTTTTAGAATTTTTTTTATTTCCTTTCGAAAGGAGTTATTTTGTGGTCACATCAGAATATCCCTTGGATTATGTCTTGTACAAAGATACTGTTTTGAAAACGTTAATTATTCAGTCGAATAGATTAAACTTTAAACTTGATCTTGTTTTGTTATTTTAGAAGAAGAAGAAAACATTTTTCCAAAGAGGCAATATTGTCGATATTGTGCGTCTACCAAGACGAATGGCCATTGCTTAGAATCAGACCAAACTCGAGTTTGTCACGGAGAGATGGTAAATATGACTACTGTTAATATATGTATAGACTTGAAACACATTAATCACCACTCGTAAATATATTATCAGCTGAAACAAGATACACATTTGAAGATATTCACATACTAATTTTAAACAATTCCTTATCTAACTATTATAGTACAGATATTTTAAAATAAAGATTAAACTATACAGAAAACATTTAAATATTTTTTAATGGTAACTAGAGGCACACCAGATGCGTCAGTGACTAAAATGCCATCTGATGTAATATGTTTGTATCTACTATAATTAAATGACTTGTCTAACTCGTTGAACATACACAACATTTTATTTTGTATCTCACCCACAACATATCAAATAAATAGTGAATACTAAACAGAGTCTCGTGTAATACCGTATATATTACAACGACTGAATCAGACGAGTTGGAATATACATATGGTATCACAAAGACACTATTTAGAATTTTTTTCAATTATCGGCCATCGCAATTGTCTCCCCAGTATTCAGAAAAGGGATGGAGGGAATCGACAGAGCTGGTTCCGCTTGTAGGAAAAGGTGGTACCTAAGAATTGCAGGGTACATGTACTTCGAAGATGTCTTTGTATATATATATATATATATTCAAGAGGATGGCATGACTTGTGATTTTGGATGGCGGACTAAATAAACGGATGGCGGATATTACTATCACTGCCAACGAATGGCGGGTGTATTACAAATAAGTCTTAATAGATGGCGAGCCCGCCATCACTTATGACATGTAACAAGACCCCTGCATCCATCAAAGCATGTGATATCAAAGCATATGGTACCGTACATATTACAAATGGTGTACTGTCAAACGTTGTAATATATATATAATTACACTGGACGCCGTTTAGTATTCTCTGTATCCATTTAATACATTTATACATAATTCATTACAACCATTGCTCGTTCATTTTGTTTAGATGGCATGTATAAACAGCTTCGATTACAACAGAGGGCACGTAAACGTCAGCCGTGGTTGCATAGGACATCAGGACTGCATGGCATTAGAAGCAGCTAATGCAGAAACATGTGCCATCCAGAATAGTCCAACATTAAGCTGCAACTACTGCTGTGTCGGAAACAACTGTAACGTCCAAGAACTGGGAGGTAAACAAAAGTTAAATGTTAAACTGAAAACATAGGAAATGTCAACATAACCGATTTTATGGATGATAATTTAGATTCGTTTTCATTTGTAATTACCTTTTTATATTTTAGTAATTCAAACTAAGATATAATTAAAAGAAAATTACAGTTGTAACCGTTATTTTGTAAAGGATTAGAGTTACAGGAACACAAGGGACAAAGACTATATTTATTCTAGTATGTTTAATCCATCACAATTTATAGACCTCAAAATAAGGCAGTTTGGGTTGATAGAAAAAACCCACAATACCCTGGTTTTGTCTACAAAATACTGATGTTTAGACCGCCAGCAAGACCAGATGATCAACTAAAAGAAGGTGATCGTTTAGGTGATAGCCGGATTTATAAGGGACCAATTGCCCCGGGTCCCCCTGTCAGAAAGGCCCTATAGACTAAGGACTCCCTTTGTTAAAAAAATGTAATAATTATAAAATTAGTTATATTCATTCAGTTTAGTTAATTTTTTATTTGTCATGTAATTTATTTTCTGTGTTGAGGGGCCCCCGAACCTGAAGTGCCCCGGCCCCTCAACGTTTAAATCCGGCCCTAGTTTAGGTAATTGATTGACGATCAATCGGTCCGATTGCCTCATGTTTCAAGGTCCTATATGTTAGTTATAAATAAAATAAATAAAGGTACACATCTTATTTATCCCATTTTCTATTTAATTCCACAGTCTACCATGCTATTATTCCTGTTTTGTAAAACATCAACATGTAGTAATAGTAATAACCATGTTTTGTTTCCCAGGACGAGCAACAGACTTAACGTTTTACGTATCATTCAGTTTGAAGGGTCAGGAGTACACACTGGAAATGGATGATCCTCAGTCTGCAGCATACACCAGATGGACTGCTGGAATCCAAAGAGCGGTGATTTGACATTTCACTTCTCTTAAAGGCGCTGTTTCTAGTTATTAAATAATATATGAATATTCATCTTTTTATGCTTGTTTTAACCTTTCAAACCATACATTACTTTATTGCTTAGACTATCTGTTTTGGCATATCCAAAGTACTTCTGTTTACCCGGGTGTTAGTAGAAACTCAACATGCTTTTAAAACAGCAAACACTGTTTACACAAAACAACAAACACTGATTACACGAAATAGCGAAAATTGAATAGGTGCTGTAATGAAAACGTACTGAAAAAACAACCATTTTAATACCAATATTAGAATGTCTTTTTAGCTGCTACAGAACTACATGAAACCATAATTATTTAATACTGCGTAACACAACTTATTAAATTGAAATAAACTAGTGAATATTATTTTTAATTTGTCTTATGGTTGTATTTTATAAAACTTAAATATAAAAACAAATACCATTTATTTAATTCCACTTCCCGTCTGCGAATTTAGTTTGACATTAAATATTTCTTCCAAATATATTTTACCAATTAAACAAAAAAACTGTTTTGTTATTTAATGTTTACTTCTGTATCTTTGTAATAATGTTATTAATGTAACTAACTTATATGAATACTATGAATATTGCGTTTTAACAGGGTTATTTAAAATAACGGATTAACGCAAAACTGTGTTTGGAAATATCTCTAAATACTATTAATTAATTTTATTTTATGTAGATGATCAGCGACATGGAGCGAACTGAAGGTGGATATTCACTGACAAGTCTTGGATTTACGTTAGTTACCAGTTGAAAGTCATGTCTAAGCACTTGACAATGTTCTGTTTTAACATTAACTATGATATCAACATACTTGTATGAAGAGTCTTCAAATTCCATTTCTTTTATCAAACGATTTTCTGTTAAATTATGCATGAAATTAAAAAATTAAAAATTGTTTTAACTGTTAACATGATAACAGTTTTATCATTCAGATTTCAAATTAACTTTTAAAGCTTGGACCAGGGCTTCCACAATGTGTGCATACTTTAATTTTATCACAATGCCATATAACCTGCATCCATATTATAAGCAGGGTCGGATTTATAAGAGGGCAATTGCCCCCTCCCCCTAAACCCCGACAAAGGACTTTATAAAAATCGAATAATTATAAAATCAGTTCTATTCATTCATGTTTTTTATTTGTCATGTAATTTAATTTCTATGTTGAGGGGCTCACGAACTTGAAGTGCCCCGTGTCCCCCAAGGTCTAAATTCGGCCCTGACTATAAGACAACTAATGTCTCGACGTAAGTTTTGTTAATGGGGAGATACCACATTTGGCATAAATACTGGGATGCAGATTATATTATAAGCTCTAATAATTACTTTTATTAACTTTTGTTTGATCCTCAATACTCAAAACCACAAAAAAAAGCTGGAGGTCGTTAAATAAATAAACTTACGTTTTTTTCAGTCCACCTGGTTTGGTAGCTTATTTTAAGGTTGACAGTACCAATCTGAATACACACACCGAAAATAATGTGAAGATTCTCATAAAAGAGATTATAAAGAACGGGGCACAGAAGGGTGCTCTCCGCCAGTTGAAAATCAACACAAGCAGTTTGGTTGTAACAACAAAAGGTAAACACAACGTTTATAATATATTTACTGCTACATTTTTTTGCAGTTGTTAATTTTTGTTTCTTTCTCTGACTAAATGTTTTTATTTATTTATTTACAAAAATACCCCTAGAGCACATTGATTTATTAATCCTCAACTATTAGATGTAAAACATTTTGTAATATTGACACGTAGTCAAGTGTGGGCCAGCTTTTAACGGGTTTTGAACCACTTTATTCAGCTTGAGAGTGCCCTACCATTGACCACTGAGGCTCATACACTGACTAAAATGATGTCCCGATACAAAATTCTTTAAACGTTTTCATCATTTCTGTGTGTTGTGAGAGTCGACACATTTGGAGAAATATACTTAAGTACATTGTGTGTTATCGCCAATAACCAGGTCATCAAACTTTTCATATACATGTACATGTATCATTTTTTACTATCACAGTTTGTTGAATTTGTCATCTTTAAATAGGGCACTAAAATGAATTTGATATTTTTTTATTATGTCGCTCAAAACCAAAAGAATATCATTTCTGATTTAACAATTTACTTTTTAAACTAATTGCATAATGAGATAAGCCAGAAGAGGACTGGGTTTTAAAACTGGCCCAAACATCCGTCGACTTTCAGGTCGGTCCATTGTTCATTACTATGTTGCTCATTAATACCCTGTCCAGCAGGCCCACCGGGCATTGCCCAAAAAAACGTATGGCCTGTCTGGCTCTGAGATAAGCTACCCTGTTCATTTTCTATGTTTTAATTGATATTTTTAAATATTTCTCTTCTACAGCATTTAAATTTTGCCCGAGTATGACGGACAATAATGCCAAAGGTAATTATACCTGGCCTCGGATGTCTGTTGGGAGTATTGGTCAGATTCGATGTCCATTCCAAGGACAAGAGGATGATGATGAGATTAGAACTGCAACAAGACTTTGGTACGTATGGTGTATATTTTGTATATTTTATTATTATTTCTCAGTTTGACCCACTAATAACAGATGTTTATATTTTTTCTGCGGGAGGGAGGGAATCGTTAAATAAATATTTAAAAAATAAATAAATAAGCACCAGGCATTTTCTCTAACATGTCCATAATGCATACATGCAAGTAAGAATTTGAAAAAAATATACCTTAACGTATGAAAACACTTTAAATGATCTCTTTTATGTAAGAGAAGATATTTTAGAATGTAAGCTACCTTGCATGTGTAGGTTGATATGTTTGCTCCTAACGTTTCTTTGCCAAACAGCAAAATTGTGTTTTCATATAACCTTTGAGACTGTTACACAAAGCACTTACTTGGACACTTGGTATGTATTCGTTGTCTCTTTATGTATCCATTGTGGTTGCAGTTCCAGTTCTCGAAGAGGAGATCCTGTGTGGGAAGATCCGAACTATTCTAGCTGTGAATACACCAGCGAGACAACACGAAATCTGCAGGAACTGGAAGGCCAGCGCGTTACACAGGGTAAGCGTCCTTCTAAAAGTGCAAAGTGTATACAAAGAAAGTGTGTCTCCACATCTGGTAAACAAGCTTGGAATTACAAACACGTTTATAGTAGTTTGAATGCCAGCTGTCCACAGGTTTTAATGATGTTACGTGTAACCCCCAATAGCCAATGTTTACTTGTGAACAATGGTCGTTAAATAAATAAATAATGATGTTACAGTATGCCATTACACACACATGCACATGCGAATTATCTTGCGTTTCTTGGAAGCTTAATGTGTTACATATACACAATCCTTAGAGAACAGAAAAAAGTAAAAGATTAAGAAAATTAAATTTTAATATACCAAATTTCACTTCATTAATTTGCAACTCATTAGTATTATAGTCAATATGACCAAAACAACATCGTTGCGTATTTTAGAAAATGTCTTTGATATATCCAAACGTCTGAAGAAACTGGCAGAGAACTATAAGAACTTCAGAAAGGTAGATGTTGGCTTTGCTGTAAACATTGTGGACCGGATCCTGAGTGTGCCATTTGCAATGACGTCTCGACCCACAATCCTCAATACCCTGTCCTCAATTAGCTCGGTGATGGGCGTCACCAAGAACACACTTCTGGAGGCTGAGCAAGTATCACAGGCTTCCACACGGTAAACGAAACCTATTTAATCTAAAGCGTACAGAATGTGTTTAATCTTATTTGGCAGAACATTCTGCACCATATTTATATATGTGCACAAAACAATAATTTCTCAGCTTTTGTATTAGTATAATATATTACTGAACAGGCATATCCAGTGCCCTATTATTTATGAATTTTAATTGGGTGTATGTTTAAACTTATCACTAAGTATTTAACACATTTTACAAATTTTGATCTAGCTAGAAAGATTCAAATGATGCATATAACTTATGGTCAGGTTTGACTGGATATTTGAAACATTTTATTAATTTTAAACAAACGTAAGCACGACACACATGCATTTTGAGACGTTTTGTTTCAGGTTGCTCAATTCTGTTGACAAAGTGGCCAACAATGTATCATTGGCTGATGGTGACCTCGTCGTTGTAGAGCCAAACCTTGCAATAGTTGCTGTCAAAGTGGACCCAGACAACTTCCCTGGTTTGGCGTTCTCTACAACTGCAGACCCTGACCATAAATACTCATTATCTAATGATCAGGTGAGTTACAAATTCAGATTTAGTCTTGAAGGATATAGTTATATGCATCAATAAAGATCTGCCTTCCAAGTTACAGTCAAAACAGAGTTAAATCATACGGTGGTAATGTAAATAGGCTTTGATGTGCATGTTAAAAATGTCAGAGGTCTTTGGCTAATGATTTTGTAATAATATTATGTTATAAAATTATGCTTTAGACAGTAGGATCCTGAATCGACTAGTGCAGATACATCATATCATTTGTACTAACACAATAACATGTTAGGAAGTGGTAGGTAATGAACAAACATATTATTTTATGCAGTTATGTAATTTTCTAAGATATCTTTGTTCAATGCAGGTGAAACTCATAAACGCAAGTGACATTACTGACAGTAATCAAAGCAAGTCTACCACCATAGTTCTGCCGGAAAGCATGTTCAAGTCTATGGGACAAGCGTCTCAAGCAGTAAAAAGAATTACGTTCAGTTTGTACCACAGTGATAAACTTTTTTCAGTAAGTATAGAAACCGTTTTGTATTTAAAATTTCTCATTAAATATTGCTGAATTTTTCAGAGATCTATGCATGAACCATATTAAAAACATTTCCACATATTACATTACATAGATGTTAGAAAACAACATGATTTAAAAACAAAACTTGAAAGATCTTATTTAAATAATAGTGTTATTAAAGCTTTTAAATTTCAGTATGGATATACCAGGCACGGTGGAACAGAGAGAGGATCTGGGTAGCTATAAACCCCGAATAATTCTGAATCAAGCATAACCTCGTATTGACTTGAAACTCTACGCTTCGTGCCTAAATGTGTTAGCCCCCACAATATTCACTTGCTTCAGCCGTGCTTGTATCCAACCCAACAAGACATGTTTCTAACATAATTATCTCCCTTCTATACTATTTGTTTTTATTATTATTAAAAAAATTATTTATACTATAATTACCCTGTTATTTACACTATAACTGTTTTCTATCAATATCAAATGGGGGAAAATTAAGAAACAAAATATATATTTTTAAACATTTTAGGTAAAATTAATTTCTTATAATAATAGTTATTATGCAGTTTCTATAAAACATTATTTTTGTAGTCTGTAATTATTAAAAAAAAATGTATATGGTGCACTAGCAAACTTACATTCAACTACAACCAATATCAAATGGGGAAAAATTAAGAAACAAAATATATATTTTAAAACATTTTAGGTAAAAATAATTTCTTATAATAATAGTTATTATGCAGTTTCCATAAAACATTATATTTGTAGTCTGTAATTATTTAAAAAAAAAATTATATTGTGCACTAGCAAACTTACATTCAACTACAACCACCTGTCCAATTTATTTTATTTTTTAATTTATTTATTCTTTTAGCTTAAATTCTAAATTATAACAATGGTTTTTAAAAAATCGGAAAATATATGGGTGTGAGGGGGTCTGGCACCTGGAGCTAACACGTAGACCCGCCATTGATCATGGGCACATCCTCCCCACTTTTTGGACATGAGTGTGTTCCGTCACCCCACTTTTTTGACTGGCGGATGTTCCGTGTCCCCCACTTCCAGGAAGCGATTTTTGCGCTTGCCACTGATAATAATAAACCCAACCTATTATTGAAATATCAACATTTTTATTACATATACCTAGTTAAAAGTTTTTAAACTGTGATCAATTTTTTACATTTTTGACAGGGAAAAATTCGATCATACGATTCTTTTAATTGCATATTAGAAATGTACATTAATAATTGCATACATGATGTACCAACTCGTTAATACAAGACTATTTTAATAACACGCAACTTTGGAGACAAAGTAAAACGTCAAAATATCTCAAAGGGATTATGCCTTTAACCCACATCATCGAAAACTGATATTTTTATATTTGGTAGTTGTTATTTTTCTTCATAAGTATGGTTCTTACAAGTACTGTATTAATTTATTAAGCATCAATGACATTTGTTATAGGGTAGACGCACCTCTTTTGTCCCTCATTGAGCAAGTATAAGAATATAACAAAAGTGTTTCATGTCATTTTCTCCCTTCTTGTCTTCCTTTTTCTCCCCAGACCCAGTGCCCTTGTCTAAAGACATTGGCCCCATGGTGAACGTGCCCATCTATTTAAATGTGGGCACGGTTCAAAATTCTCACGATCACGTTTCATGTCATTTTACAGGTTTACAAAGAAGCCAGGTCAGGTCCCACAATAAATCCAACTGGCGGATTTGATATAGACCCTTTCAAAGATACGTCTGCTGATGGCAAGGACAATGACAACGATGGTGTTACAGATTCAACATCTAAAGCACCAACATCTGTGACAGATCCCATGTCAAAATTCATCACAAAGGTTAACAGCCGGATCATATCGGCCAGCATACCAAATATAGTCATCAAGGATCTCAGTGAACCTGTTCTCATTTCATTTTACCACTTAAAGAAGGTATTTAAATACATTCTTAAACGTAAATCTCAATACACTGGCTGTTAAAAACCTTATGTTCAGGACAACATACCCGTCAAGAGTTTGCACTTATTGTTTCATTACTCACGTAATTCTCAAATCTATATGGAGTAAATATAACTATATCTGTGATTGGTTGGTATATGTGATAGTGGTTATTTGTGAACATACTGTGACACATCCCCTCTCCTTTCATTATCTGGTTTAGCAGAATAATTATGACACCAGAGACACTTAGTACTTGTTGATACTTGGAGTAGAAATAAAAAATTGCAGCTGACATTTTATGGTGTCAGAGGGTAGCCAATGTAAAATGATATTGTGGTCATTAGGATTTTATTTGGTCAAATGTAACCTTAAACTCTGAGAACATTTAGATCCATAGAAACCACGAAGACTAACTTATACTGACCATAGCGATGTTATTTACTGTATAGTAAATAGTGGAAACTGGTAGTAATTACTAATATTTAAAATGAGTAATATTTAGTAATAAGTAGCTAATTGAGAATTCTTTGAGATATAATTAAAATCTTAAAATATTTGTTTTGGGATGACGAATGATATTAGCGTTGTTATTTTTAATGTTTATTTTGGTATATTTGATATTATTAGGATGGTAACAAACCACGGTGTGTGTTTTGGGATGAGAACACTGTCACGAGTCAAGATAAATGGTCGTCAAGGGGATGTGTTGTGAACAAAACAGTCGAGAACTCATTCACTACTTGTGCCTGTGATCACCTCACTAATTTTGCCCTTATAATGGTCAGTATTATAACTTTTTATTTGTAGATATATTTAAACCTATGGTATGGTATGGCATTAGTATGGTGTGGTGTATGATACGGTATAGTATATTATGGTATGGTTTTAGTATTGTTTGGTATAGTAATGTATGGTATGCTAATGTGTGGTGTGGTGTATCATACAATATATATGGTATGGTATAGTATGGTATAGTATGTTATGGTACAGAGTACAGACACATACAGTAAAGATTAGTATAGTATAAATTAATTATTTAATTTTTATATGTAGATAATATAACAATAAAAATACATTTAATTGTTAATGATTCTGTAACCGTTTTGTACTGTAGGATATATATCCAAATGGCATGTCAGTGTCTGAAGAAGATACGAAGGCGCTGTCAATCATTTCTTACATGGGATGTGCTGTGTCTCTGCTTGCCCTCGTTTTTACAGTGGCAACTTACCTCATGTTCAGGTAGGTGTTAACCATTTTATTGTGCAGTATATTATAAATAATATACAGTTTGATTTTAATATAAATTAACTAGAATGTAGGATGTTTGTGCTTTGTATAAATCGGTATAGCTACCTGGAAGGAGCGGGATGTAGCTCAAGCGGTAGCGTGTTCGCCTGTGAACCGGTCGGTCGTCGGATCGATCCTTCTTAGTTGACCCATTTGTAGTTTGGGTTATTTTTCATTCCAATCAGTGGTCCATAAAGGCTGTGGTATGTGCTGTCTTGTGTGTGGGACAGTGCATATAAAAGAACCCTTGCAGCATTCCTTTGCATAGTCATTGCTAAAACAGGCCCGAAGGCCCACTTTTTTCTCCAGTTTTTATTTCGGGTAAAGATTCCTGCGGCGCTCGCGGTTTCGCCACAACACATTTTATGAATCCATAAAAATGAGCCCCCCACTTTGAAAATCCGTCCTACAAGATCTAATAAATCTTGTTTTTAACAGTTGTCAGAGCGGGAAGTAGCTCAAACGGTAGGGTGGCCGCCTGTGAAGCTGTCGGTTGTCGGATCGATCCTTCTCAGTTGACCCATTTGCACTTTGGTCTATTTTTCGTTCCAATAAGTGGTCCACTTGGTATGTGCTGTCCTGTCTGTGGGATAGTGCATATAAACGATCCATTGCTGCCTATCGGAAAGAGTAGCCTAAGTGGCGGCAGCGGGGTTCCACTAAAAATATTTCAGAGTGACCATATGATTATCGTCCAATAGCCGAGGATAAGATAAAAATCAATGTGCTATAGAGGCATCGTTAAATAAAACAAACTTTACTTTTGCTATCCAGAAATCTTTAGATATGTGATAGCATAAATCTGAACCTAGTGATAAATATGAAGGTCGTGACATTTGATCAACGACTTATGTAATGAGATCGATGTAATGAACCTTCTCATGTCAGGCCCGTAGGAGCGAGAGAGAGAGGGGGGGGGGGTTATGGCTAGGAGGGGGCTTAGCGCTCAGTTTTTCACCAGTTTTTTATTTCGGGTAAAGATTCGCGGTTTCGCACAATACATTTTATACACAGATAATAATTAGCCGCCCCACTTTGAAAAATGAGCCCCCTCCCTACTTTGAAAATCCGTCCTACGGACCTGTATGTGACTTTACTACTGTGATAGCGTTTTAATAAAAATATGTGGTCATATTTTAGTCATCTGTTGAATATTCATTTCATGATGCAATTGCATATATATCTTATCTTGCTACTTAAGAATAGATTAGTCATACTTAAAGGTGCACTATAGGTTCTCCAATAATATAACATCTTAAATAATAAACAACGCAAATACAACCCCACTCTTACTTTTTGTTTCCTGCAACCTTTTATTTTACGTTTTTATGAGGTTGCCACTTTCGCCATTTTGAATTTCAAAATTATTTCAGAAGACAAATCACAAGCAGGCAAAATAATATCGTGTGAAGAATTACGTCAAATTTAAATACAGTATCATACATAATAAATCATTCTATATCTTTCTGTAGCAGCGACGACTACCTTTATTATTGTTCGAATTGATTATATACTCAGTTGGCGTGACGTCATTATCACGATCATGCGTCCAAGCCGCGGTGGCAGTCCTAATGAAAAAAAAGAAGCAAAGTTTGTTTTATTTAAAGACGCCTCTGGAGCACATTGATTATTTTTTTATCTTATGGTCGGCTATTGGACGTCAAACATATGATCATTCTGACAATTATTTTAGAGGAAACCCGTTACCGCCACATATGCTACTCATTCTGATAAGCAGCAAGGGGTATTTTATATGCACTTTCCCACAGACAGGACAACACATAGCACAGCCTTTCATTAAATAGATGGAATGGAACATAGCCCAAACTGCAAATGGGTCTATAGTGAACGATCGATCTGATGACCGACCGATTTGCAAGCGGACACGCTACCGCTTGAGCTACATCCCACTCCCATCAAAAACAACAGTTACATATTTTACATTACTGGGCACCATATAATATCACTCTAATAGATTACTGATAATAATTATTAATATATTAGATATATGCTGAAAAATGTTAATTTGTTTATACAGACGTTATAAAGGTAGTATTTCATAAATAAGCGGAATTAAAAAATATTTCGGATGATATTTATTGTTGCCATTTGGTGTGTATTATTTTGTAGCAAATTACGTCGAGACAACCCATCAAAAATTCTAGTCAATTTGTGCATTGCACTGGGAGCGGCTAATCTGGTATTTGTCTTGGGCATGCAGGACTACACATTTGGCAATGCCACAGCCTGCAAAGTAAGATGTTCATACGTTTTATTTAGAGACAAATGCGGATATTTTGAAATTGGTTTTAAAGATATTTTGAATTTTTTTAAATATTAAAGTGAGGTTCAGTGTTAGTTATGATCAAATAATAAATATAAAAAAAAAGAAAATTGTGGAAGTGACCCACTGCCCCCACTTGGATCTGACTATTGTTTTTATATACAATTATAAATAGGGGCCTTGAAACAAAATTCATATTGGAATGGGGTGGGGGTCCTGCTCCCGTTTCTGAACATCAGAATTTGTCGGTGAATAATTAAACGATGAATAAGAAACACATTTATGAGAATTATAGAGGGGGGCTGCAGTCCCCCAACTCCAACGCCGCTGATAAAAGATCGAGTCATTTGTGTTTCTTCCTTATACACCAAATTACAGTTGAAATTGTATAATTACCTGTTCATAACTAATATGAAAAACATTCACTAATGCATAATGTCAGGGATTTTTGTTGTCTAAATTATCTTGGACTGTATATGGATCTTAGATATGGTTTTAATGATAATAATTTGTGTCAGATTTATTAAAAGTGTACAATGTGTGTTCAGGTGGTGGCCGTGCTGATGCACTACACTCTGTTGTCGGCGTTGACATGGATGGCGGTGGAAGCATTCTACATGTACTTAGCGTTGGTTTTGGTCTTCAAAACCTACTTTGAGCATTTCATCCTTAAATGCAGCCTAATAGGATGGGGTAGGCAATACATTCATATGATCCTATTTTTTTTTTTTGACTCGAATATTACCTATTAGCTCGTATCTTCATGTATCTGTTCTTCTTTCCGCTCTAATGCTAATGCCTGTTGGCCAAATAAAAGGAAGTCTAGACCCCGAGATTCTTCTCTTGGTCTTAGCTTTCACTCATCCTTTATAGATTCATTGTGTACTAGGGTCAGTAAATAATTATGATTCCATATCACTTTTAGCTTTTCATAACAAGTTATACATTGATATTATGGTACACTTGTCAGTTTGGATCAACAAATGTGAATATATGAACTTGTAAACATTTTGACATCTTCCAAAGACTTTAACAGAATATATGTTTGCATTGATACAATCATGCTTCGTCTTCAAAAAGTTAAACTTTATGAATCTTATATTGTAGGTTTACCTTTATTAATTGTGGCTATAACTCTTGGTGTGGATTCCACAGAGAACTACGGATTGCTTGGAACGGGAATGTAAGTAATACAATTTATTCAGTAATGTCATTGACAATTGAATTGTTGTGCTATGTTAGCTTTGTAATTATTTTGCAATTCTTAGAGATAGGACATGTATATAGAAAATTAATCGTACTTTAAAAAATAAAAAACACTTGTTCTGAAGTGAGTAAAAGTTGTTTCATTTTATTCATTAGAATGCTAACCATCTTCTATTGTGCTTCTTAAATTTAATAAACTGTTTGATAAATAATAAAAATAATGTTAGTGTTATTATTTGTTATGCCATTTTACTATATTTTTATATTCAGTGTTAAATAATAGAATTTTGAAAAATAAATGTGTCGTAAACGTTTCCAAATATCTTTAAGTTAATACATTTGGAACCATTGCTTAGTGATAATACATGTCGAACATGAAATTTTTAAATTATTACCTCTAGCGTAGCCAGTATGAGGCAGAGGAGGCACTTGCCTCATCTGGAATTACCACAATTTTTTCCCCCCATGATACTGATATTTATTATCCACATGGCCCAAGCTCCCAGCGTCTGGGTTTACCTCGGCGTTTTTCCGTCATTGTTATTTTGTAACACGTAAACATTGTTTGGGCACATCTAGAATCGGTATTAAAAACAAAAACAAAAAAAACAAACAAACAACTAAATAGATATAAAATTGAAAGAGATGAGATACCCTTACCAAACCAATGATTTAAAAAAACAAAAAAACTCCATTTTTTTAAACATAAAAAATAAATTGAACTAACATTTCAGATGTTGGTTGAAAAATCCTGCATTCTACATAGCTTTTCTGGCTCCAGTAGTATTGATCCTGGTGATGAACTTGGTCGCTTTTGGTCTGGTACTACGTCAGATCCTCGGAGTTTCTGCCAAAAACCTCAACAAGTCCGACAAGACGAGCACAATCACGCAGCTACGCGGTGCTGTGGGTGTCGTCATCCTGCTCGGTCTCACCTACATTTTTGCCATCTTTGCCATTGACCAAGCCAGCATCGTCTTCTACTACCTGTTTGCCATTTTCAACTCCCTTCAAGGACTGTTCATATTTATATTTTACTGTGTGTTTAAGAAAGACGCACTGAACGCTTGGAGGAGGAAGCTACCTTGTTGTGAGATGGTTGATGAGAAATCTGGAGCTACAACGAGTAGAGGTGAGCCATTTATAAATTATTTTTTATGGAATTCGGGGATGATTTGTATTTTTAACATTTATCAGATGTAGGGAATAAGGGCTGTAATTATAATGGGCGCCACAGAAGGGCAATATATTCTAACATTTCAGGAGCATGCGGTATTATCACTGTTTAGATAGTTATTCATAAGTGCATGCCCTTGTGAGATATCCAATAACCCCTTTGAACTCTGACATATACAGAGATTTGGTTTTGAAAAAAGAAATATTTTGTCAGTTCGGAGTTAGCATTTTATGGAGTTTGTGCAAAATCTATGCTTCAATATGCATGCTATGTATACATCTTCCATATGCATGCGGTGTATACGTAGGATTTAATTTTCTGAAATACCTGCATGCAAATATTAAGTAAGCTATTGTATGTCTCCATTCCTTTAGCAAACGTTTAAACCTAAAATCAAATTTAACTATGTTTTTAAAGTTTGAAGCAGATTCTTTAGGGAACCCCTGACAAATATAGTTCATAAAAACGTGGATTGCTTTCTGCGCCATCTATACGAAAACATTTTTGGTGATATCGTGCTTAAAAATATTATCCATTCAGATCGTTCGTTTTATAAGCCAGATCGGTATATTTCCATTCACTTTAGATTATGATACACTAAACCTGGCGTATTTCATGGGGAAGTTAGACCTTACAACAGTCGCATCATTTTAAAAGTTGTTGATAAGTTATCGGGTCATATTTTTTTAATTTAAATTTACGAATGCATAAATATTTTCATCTCTTCCATGATTCGTTATTTACATCGATACGGTGAAGGCCGATGCATTGAAAACCGAATTATGATTGGATGCTTGTCATGATGCGAAGCTTCCAATCAAATTTTTTTTCTTGGCCAGTTTTTATGAACTATATTTGTCAAGAGTCCCACGGACTCCGAGTGACCCCTGACGTTGTGAGGATGATTAAAGGCTTAATAAGAAATATATTCATTGATAAAAAACACAAAAACTGAGTGTTTTAACACGGTACTGACTACAATGTTTTATGATACGGTATTTATTATTGATGCTTGTGTGAGGAATTTCATTTATATGTTTCTTTATTACGTAACTACATGCATTAATATCAATATTATTTTAATAGATATACAGATTTTTAACCAATTATTTTTATTACGGTTAGTGAACATTTTGTAAAACACAAACACACACACACACACACACACACACACACACACACACACACACACACACACACACACACACACACACACACACACAACATACACACTCACACACACATACTCCCACACACAAACATGACACACTCTCTCATACACACACATACACACACTCACACAGATACTCACAAACAAACACACACTAACAGACACACACACACAAACACACACATCTCAGTACCTACCAGCCTCGAGTCCGATAGCTTAACCACTGCGCCACAGAAGCCGGTATTATTTGTTTTCACTAAAACATTTTATAATGATTTTAGGAAGAGATCCAAGCTTCAATGGTGTTGTACTCAATGGTAAAAAAAAAAAAATCGAATTTAATTATATTTAATAACATGGATTCAACTAAATCACATTTGCAGAGCTATTGATTGCTAATAATAACTTCAGTTCACAATTTAAATTTATAACAGTTTAACCTGTGAATAATATCCATAAGGGTACAAGTTGTTGGTATAAACACTGTTTTAATTGCTATAAAAATCCTTTGTGCTTTTTCTTGTACAACGGTAAATAATTGTGTTAAATACATTATAATAGTTTTATTATGATGCAACAAAGACACATTTAAAAGTCTTTCAAATAAAATAATATACACACTTTTAGATGACATATTTATCAAGTGCAGATTCTTATTAACGCGTGCGTGCATATTTGTGTGTTTGCCTCTGTGTACATATATATTTGTGTATATATCTGTGTTTTGGTGTATGCCCATGTCTGTGTGTGTGTGTGTGTATGTGTGTGTGGTTTATGTATATATATATATATTTGTATATATGAGTGTGTATGTGGTGAGTGTATGTGTGTGGTGTGTGTATGTGTGTCGTTTGTGTGTATACTTATATGTATGTGTGTGTGTATATTTGTGTTTTTATATGTTGTTGTGTGTGTGTGAGAGTGTGGAGAGAGATAGAGAGAGAGAGAGAGAGAGAGAGAGAGAGAGAGAGAGAGAGAGAGAGAGGAAAGCGCGACGAGTATATTTATAAATGATACATAAAAGAACTTTTCGAATCTTGTAAATGTACTTTACACAGGTTTAACTGTTGTTAATATGGCAATAAACCCTTTCTACAATTATCTTGGTTTTACTATAATAATTAAAACTCATATTCATTTAAACACTTGCATTATCAGCAATTCAATAATTTTACAGCTTTTACTCATTTGAAACACAAATACAATTGCACGCTTTTATAAATTGGTTTTATTATACGATCAACAAAATCATGTCAAATAATCTACATTATACATAGAAAAAAAATAGCTACATATGTTTAACATAATTATGTTCATAAACATGTTTAACATCTTAAATAGGCGAACATGCTTAATTAGTTCATAGGCTCAAAGTCATGCAATATCAGTCGAACTAACAATTATTTTTAAAATTGCCTGTCTAAATATGTAACCTTAAATTATATATATAAAAGTGCAGCGTGAAGCCGACTGCCACATCCATTCTTATTACATTAACAGCTGGCTTGTTATGAATGGTAAAAAAAACAATCACTTCTCGAAATGGGGTACTTGTATTCGTATTTTGTACTCTTTGAGTGAATAGTTAAATGACTGATTCGCCCATATATGTTACTACGTTAACAAATCAGCTTATATAATGAGTAGCCTATTTGACTGAATTTTATTTGACTAGCAAATTGCTTATAGATACCAAGCTGCACTTGCCCATAAATGCTTCAAGACTAACACAAGTAGAACTAGTTTAAATGTTTAAAACATTTAACGAGCTGTGTTTTAACACTGCCAAGTTAAAACATTGATACACTGCCAATAGTTTGCTAGAAAAATGCACATACATTACTGACCAACACTTCAAAAACTAAATATATTAATTAAATAAAAGCTAAATGCACAATAAGTGTACACGGATGACTCAGATCCTGCTGCATTGGTTATAGGACAATTTGAAAGTTAAAATACCTAGTCAGCTGATTCTGTCAAACACAATTGAAAACCTATTTAATACATCCCACTAACAACGATATGTGTACTAAATACATGCATTATGTGTAGCTCTGTTTATAACAATGTGAGCAATGCGGCTATATACGAGATATTTAATAAATGGTTTGATACAGAACCTTCTTTGAGAATATTTACAATTTATTTCATTCCTATAAGAGTAATTTGTGATGGCTGCATCACCAACCAGCAAAACAAACTTAACGAAATGTTAAACATATAACTTGTATGATGTCACCTTTCGAAGGTAGGATGGGTTTTTTTTTTTTGTGTGAGGTTTTTTTAATTTTTTTATGACATTGTGGATAATTGACATTATTATTCCAGCGTGGTCTATACACTTCTTCTTTTTAAAAAAAAGTTCTTGTCTTGAATAGAAATAAAATTTATTTTAAATGTAATCTAGACGTAACATATAAAACAATGAACTGCCTAATTCACACATTGTTATGTTATTTTCTAAACGAACATAACCTGAACTCTTTCTGCCGGAATCTGGCATCATTTGATCAACCAAATATACATCACACGCTATAGCAAAGTAGAAGCAAGTTAATATATAATTATACTTTCAAATTAAAACCATTATTTTTTACGCCATTTTCAGCAACAAGAGGTAATATTGTGCAGAAATGTCATTATCGCGAACAGCTTTCTCTTCTACCTGTATCTTCAGAAGGTCAGTTTTGTGTAGGGAAATTATTCATTGATAGTCTTACATACACTAAAAGTAGTAAAACACAAATATTGGAAATATTGTATTTTTTATATATATAAAAAAAAACCACCCCTCCTCTCCCTACGGTTGAATAACAGCTCTTGCATTTAACACTGAATGAAATGATTTGGGTCGTTGGTTATAATATAGAATACAATAGAATGTAACGTATTGGTTACCACTGTATTTATCTACTCAATTATTTTACCACCCTTTTTATGGTTTAGCAGGTTTCGTTGTATTTGAATATTTTGTTTATCTTTATAAGCTTATTATTTATTTGTTACCGCAGCATGGAAAAGACGTACCGGTGTACTAAACGGTAAATCTAATACAACTGACAGTTTTTTAAAAATAATTTCCTTTATACATGTTTGTTTTTCTTCTACACGTTTTGTTCGCATGTGTATGTTGTCAGTGATTCTTGGTATACACGTCCGATACCGTTTTTAAATCTGTCACTTGTTACAACTAACCTGTTTAACATTTTTGACACTTAGCTTCAACTTTCATTTAATGGTGTGTGCTTTTTAAAAAATTAATTATTATTTCAAGAATGGTGTATGTTTTCATCTTTATTTTTTTGTTGTTCTAACATTCCAATTTTTTTTTTTTTCGTTGCTTTGATGTGTTTATGGTTCTAAAACTATTAACTTTGTTTGGCATGCCATTTTTTTCCATTAATGGCAGACCATTATATAGTCATTGTAATAATCGTTATACGTCAAACAGCTATTTATGCAGATAATAATTTTAACCTTCTAAATATATGTTTTAATAAGAGATATACAAGAATCATCAATGTTATTTGCATAATCGTTCGAAATGTATGGCTGTTAAGTATATATCAACCAAATTAATATAAAACAATGGTATTTTAAAGGGTCATTCCTATTTTCATAATCGTTACAGATGTATAATACTTATATATTTGTTGATGTTTGTCTAGTCAAAATAATCAGGGAACATCAATATTTAACAGCACAATTATTCTTTCTTTTTTTAAACAATCCTATTATTAACTGCGTTAAACGCTAATAATGACGGAATATTAAAAATTAAAGGTCATACTGTTAGTAAGAGAGACGAAACCCGCTGCCGCCACACTAATGCGGCTACTCTTATCGATAAACAGCAAGGGATTTTTTTATATGCACTATCCCACAGACAGAATAGCACATACCACGCATTTGATAAACCAGTTGTGGACCACTGGTCGGCGTAAGCGGTATACACCTACCCACTGAGCCTTGTGAAGCCGATACTGAGATTTAAAATATCATGCCTTGAGTGAGATTTGATCTCAGTACCTACCAGCCACGAGACCAATAGCTTAACCACTGCGCCACTATCTATTATCTTGATATAGTACCAGTAGAAAACACGCGCAACTTTCTTGCTCGACATATCAGAGAGCAATCATACACACAAATATACTGAGTAACATTTTGATTGATAACATTGCAGTGCTATCAAATATCCTTTCATAATGACAATTAATTTATACGACAATTGTTGCACCCTAACTTATTTTGAACAGAATACATGCGGTTGTTTAGATGGTTTAACTGGAAACACTTAAAGAATAATAAATACATCATTAATAAGCGGAACAGAATTAATATAAAATGTTTCGCATGAAAATATCTTTATCATGGGTTATAACACTGTTCTCAAATAAAAAAAAAAATTTTTGTTTATACTCGTATTTTCAGTGTGACCTTTATCAATTTCGTAGTACCATATAATTATACTCATTAATTTTTTACTTGAATTTAAATTTTGTATTAAAATGATTGGTATTAAATTTGAATAGATATGAAGATATCACAAGCACCTGTTAAAAAGGTACTTATGATAATATTTAATTATAACCCATAAATATATATTCTATATAACACTTTTGTTTGGTCTGTATATATA
>JAULBS010070882.1:0-37021 GCA_032355785.1 Symmetromphalus regularis | reverse complement strand
TGATTAAATTTAAAAAATAATGTAATGAAGTTTTTAAAATTAATGAGATCTTTTTATTTTAAATTTATTAATAAGGGGTTAAAAATAGTAATAACCCCCCCCCCCCAAAATAAAATAAAATAAAAAAACCCACAAAAAACCAATGAAGGAATATGTTAAGGCCAGAAACTGGGAGGATCCATTTACTCTTTCAACTACTTTGCTTGGAAAAAATCCCAGTCTCTCACGTCAAGATAAACCAACAAGAAAAAAAGAAAGAAAAAAGGGGGAGGGGAGGCATGCAATTTTAGCATCTCAAAGGTATATGCCAAGGACGAGAAACAGCAAAGGTTAGTGACAAAGGTTAAATTAAATTTGAGGTCTTGATCATTTTAATTATTTCATCGAATCACGTTTACAAATTAAAAAAAAAAATGGGGGGGGGGGGGGAAGAAGTTGTGCTCAGTTCAGACGTGGCAATTGTGAATAATCCCATAATGAGTAGAGTAAGGTTTGAAATGTATTTGTAGATTTGTAAGAAAATATTTAAATAGTTCAGTCATATAAAAGTTTGCACTGGGCAAGTTTATGTTAAAACCCTCTAGCATCCAGACAAAGACATGAGTCTGTCCGAGATAAATTGCCAATAAGGGTATTATTCTAATGAGTAAAAACAACACATAAAATCACAATTTCACTACCCGGTAAGGATATACATCCACCCGTGGCAAGCAAGAGCAATATAATTTTAAAACCAAACAAGCTATAACGAAAAAAAATTAAAGAAAAAACAATAATAATAATTAAAAAAATAAAATTTTAAAAACCAACAACAAAAAACAAACACCCCACAAGCTGTAGTTTTAGATTAAAAACTAAAAGAAGCTTGGTACATTTCCCCATTGCCCGGTTGAAAAAGTAAAATTGTCGTGTAACTTAGCCATACATGTTCACTGATAGCTGGTAGTCACAATTCTGTATTAAAATATATATCCCGTATACAGTGAATTTAATGACCAAGTTAAATATAGTAATAATTGAGGAGTCAGTTTAGTGTTATTTTCTGCAGCCAAAGACTTAAATTATCAAAATTTTAACCAGTGTATAAGATAATGCGCTATATCCTCAGGAACTCCACACTTTCCGCAATTTAGTGTATTATTCATACTCAGTTTATATCTCATCGCACCAAGACTACGTGACCACCCTATTCTAAGTTTCGTCAAGATCCTGGTAGTCCTAGGTGGTCAGTCATTGGGCCCCTTTTTTCCACATTAGGTTTAATTTTGCAGCCTTATTATTACCTAAAGCTTTTTTTGCATAATAATCAGCCATTTCATTACCAATGATCCCAATATGGGCCGGAACCCGTTGGTTAATATTTATCATTAGTGACATCAAATCTACAAGATTTTTTAAGCTTCAGTGATTGTAGCAAACTTAAACTGTCTGAAAAAATTACACATTTATTAATGTCTGTTGTTCTCAACCAGATTAAAGCTTGGCTGATTGCCACCAATTCAGCTGTAAATACAGATGAATTATCAGGTATTTTCCCTCCAAAAACTTGTTTTGAGAATTGGCACCCTCTATCTACGACAAATGCCATACCCACATTACCGGTGAGTGGATCTTTTGATCCATCAGTATAAATGTAAGTATAACCTTTATACACTTCATAAGCTACAGCCTGAAATAAAACCTTTTTGGAGGGAGGGTAACTCCATTTTGCCAACCTCTTTCTTAATTTCAAAAGCAATATTTATTTGGGCTTGTTCCCAAGGTAACGAGACTTCACTAGATATTTTTTATTATAGGTTTATCTTTAATTCCTTCTTGAATACTAACTTTGTCTACATAGGTGGCGTAGGAGTCTCCTAACCTTTCAGTATTTTTACTGTATAAACCTATGTGTGGGTGAACTGCGGGTTTAAGAAAATTCACAGGGTTGTTTGGTGTGAAAGATGTTGTCTTGAAGAGGTTTATATAAGGGGTCTTAATTCCATAGATCCTTTTCTGAATGAACTAGTGGTGTTGTATAAGAGGGTTTTACCATGTTTGTGAAATCCATGTGCATATTAATTATTATAAATCCTTCATCCCATCTTGGCTGGGTGACAAGATATGATGAGTTGTGGATTTTCAGCAGTAAGGTCAGTCTGTGTAAAATATCAACAATATCTTGTCTGTACATATATGTGTCAGTCTGTGTAATATATCAACAATATGTTGTCTATACATATGTGTTAGTCTGTGTAATATATCAACAATATCTTGTATGTACATATGTGTCAGTGTATAATATATCAACATTATGTTGTCTGTACATGTGTCAGTCTGTGTAATATATCAACAATATCTTGTATGTACATATATATGTCAGTCTGTGTAATATATCAACAATATCTTGTCTGTACATATATGTATCAGTCTGTGTAATATATCAACAATATGTTGTCTGTACATATGTGTCTGTCTGTGTAATATATCAACAATATTTTGTCTGTGCATACATGTTAGTTTATTATATGCAGAATATGTTTGAGACAGATTTCTGCCTCATCAGTTATAAGTCAAAGAGTTGATCTATAGTTTACAGCCAACTCATTTTTGACAGCTCCAGCATAATTAATTTATATACACTTCTACCTGCCAAAATATGGGTTTATAAGGTAGCTTAATAATCAAGGCTGGAGTAAATAGAATAATACTCTGGTAGCTGTAGTAATATTGCATAGCTTGTTTGTAATGTTGTTTTTTAACAACCTTTACTTGCTCCACAGAAAATGACTAATATGAATGATGTGACCTTAAGCTCAGTTGATGTATGTATATATGTATATTATATAAATACTTTATTAATGAGATATGGCAGTCTTTGATTAAGTTGGCTGCGTGATTACTTGGAGTGGGTTCACGTATGGATAGTCAGTCTAATGACTTGTTTGAAGCATGTTTCCCACTGAATGCATGTCTTATAACAGTATTACATCACCTGCATTCACCCACTATATAATTATGTAATAATATTATCAAACCTAACCACATCATCTATTATAGTTTTTGTTCTGATTATGAGGCATTTGGTATGCCTCAATGAAAAGAAGCTGCTATACTGATGAAACAGACAAGAGCTGTAATATATTGAAAATGAACCCAATTTGCACAAAAAACTACTTCATAAAACAACCATGCAGTTTAAAAGGTATCACAAAATGGCATATCAGAAGCATGATAAAAAGATTTTCATAAAATAATGTCAGAAAATGACTATGCTACATGGTTGAATAGGGATTACAGGATTTCTACAAAATAATATATATTTTTCAAATCACAGTCTTCAAAGATGTTTTGTTTTCGATTCCATTAAAATCATTAGCAATACATGGTTAATCCTTTGTTGCCATTAGTGATATCAGGGTCAACTGTAACTCATACTTTTATTGAAAATATCCAAATATGAGAAACTCTGACTTTAAATTTAATGTTATATATTTCTATAAGAATTAAATATGATTTTTTACAAGTCTGCTTGAAGTCAGGGAAGTTATTATTATTACATCTCTCTCTCTCTCTCTCTCTCTCTCTCTCTCTCTCTCTCCTCTCCTCTCCTCTCCTCTCCTCTCCTCTCCTCTCTCTCTCTCTCAGTTAAAGCTTCCTTGTAGTAAAATACTTGTATGGATATCAGTCTAGCACTCCATACTTACCCTTCTATATTAATTTGACTACTGCTGTGTAGTAAACTATGTCACACTATAACACTGTGTGAGTGGTGATCCAGTGTTAAACTTCTAATACTACTATGTGATGTGTGATGTCATGTGTTAAGACTTTACAACACTTCTACTCTATGTGATATTGTGTGACACTACAATACACAGTGTATTATCAGGCCTGTATTTAGTTTGGAGGGTTGGGACATCTGAAACACAAATATCTGTAAGAGCCCAGGGTCCAGTTTATGGTTAATTTGTTATTTAAATTCCAGATTCCAAGAAATAGTGTTTACCCCTTTTAAACAGCTTGCATTTGTCAAAATTATCTAATTGAATGACCTTGAACTTTACATTCTGATAACCGGTTTAACTTTTTATGCTTACCATAATTTTTTTTTTTAAATTGTTATCATATTTTGGCATTAGATTTTAAAAAGGTAGCCCATATTGGCCACATATCCCGAAAATGAAGAAGAAAAGACTTCCCCAAAGGGCCCTAAAGCTGCTTTTACCTGACACACGGAATGCGGTATCCGGAACACGGAATGCGTTATAGGTGTTTAATCGCTCTAAGCTATTTTCATTTATCTTATAAGTTTATAAGTACACGGTATCCGGAATGCAGAACACAGAATACAGTACGGAAAAAATAATGGACCGGTATGACATCATGAAGATGTTAATTTGCCTGGGAACTCTGCCGGATATGACATAAATCTATGTATTCAAGATGCCGCGTGGCAAGACGATGAATCAGGATGTGGTGGAAACATTTATTGAAATCATATGTGACCAGATGTTCATATACGATGCCAGCCATAATAACCATATGGATGCTATAATGATCAGCAATGCAATAATTACATCCTGATTGATTCAGCCTGATCAGGAAGAGACATAACTGGCGCCATTTTTCTTGTATTGCTATCTTAGAAAAAGCTATTTATTTCGTTTAAAAAAATACTGCATACAAGTAAAAATACCGCATGCAAGTAAACGGGTCATACCGTATTATTACCGCATTCCGTATTCGGCTTTTTGCGTTCCGCATTCTGGATACCGCATTCCATGTTCAGCTAAAATTGGCTTAAAAGTGTTAAAACATGTACATGTATTACTTCTGTAAGCAGAAACAGCCTGCTCAGTCACTATTAAAATTGTAATAAAGTGAAATAAAACACTGTTCAACAGTTACGGTACTGTTGTTGCAAAGAACAAAGCCTAGGTCAAAGAGCAAACCCAAACTTGTCGATTTCATCACGTGTTTTAATTGAAGTGTAGATCCTTAATTAGCAGGCCTACTCACTGAAACGCTGTAACATTGTTAATGACCCTTCAGTTGTGAGCAGTAAAGCTCTTTGATGATATTTTTACTTTAATTATGTATGTTTATGAATGACTTTATAATCACTGAAAGTGATATCAAAGTCCCGACAGCGTTACTTTTAATATAATTTTTTTTGATTACACCTCGCGGCACCTAAAAAGGACAAACTGAAAAGCGGTACTAATAACATATTCACCATTTCTGTTTCCAGTAACTGACTGTGAAAGGACACAATAATTAACACACTTCAGTACTGATTCTTGGACTGGCACGAGTGTTTTATGATTCAGTATGAACACCACTTAACTTATGGTGTAAGATAATTATTTGCAAAAAATGTCACCAGCAATGACAGTCGATCAAATAAAAGAAACTGACAAGTGAAACGGACCGATAAAAATTACACTCCGGACTGGAACATTAAAAAAGTTGGACCAGCAAACTTATGATTTTAACATTTTCTTTTGGTCCCAATGTCTGCCAATTGGTCTCAGACTGACAAAAAAGGGCATTTCCTCAGCCCTGCTCCCAAATATCCTTTAAAATTATCATTTAAGACTGGATAATTTTGTAATTAAGATAAAAAAAAAAAAAGAATTTAAATTGTCAAAACTTATTGTTTAATAATGACGAATTTTGTAATTCAGAAGCCAGAAAATTTTGTTTCTGTCCATCTAAATTACATTCCACCCTATACAACTATCTTTGGTTTTCACCACCAACCACCACCCCAAAGGTCTATTTTTGGTTGATAAGTGGCACTTAATTTCATGCTTATATCTAGTTAAGGTTAAAGCATTCTGTCCTAGGCACACATTTCATCTTCGTCTACTGTCTTGTCCATTTCTAACGGAGTCTAACCTGCATGCTAAAAAAAACTATATTAAAGCCTGGATGTCATGCGATACTATGACACTACATGATTGGCGATCCAATGGTAAGCTTCTAGTACTGACCACATTCTGTTGAAGCATGCAAGGTAAGATCATTTCACGACTGCCTGCCCAGTGCGGCAAATTCATTGATTGACATCGAGCTTGCTACTAGCACGGCATAATTGTTTCAATATGACTGTTCTATAGCAAAGAGCCAGTCACTTGTTGTAAATGTTCGCTAGTGACAACTTGCTAATTGTGTTTGGATCTATACACCTAAGTGAAGTGGTTCTTTTCCCTAATTGTAAGTATGTGACAATTTTAACAAACAAGTAACAGATTATATTTCCATTTATTCTTCTTCAAATGTAATGTAAAAAATAAAGATAATATAAGAGCTAATTATTTTATTTTATTTAAGTGACAAATGTGTTTTTATTCATTATAAAGTGAGTGATGAATGGGATAAGAGAGTTAATCATTTTATATTACTTGATTCAGAAGACATATCGGTTTTTAATTTTTTATCCAACAAAAAGTCAAACTTAAATAGGATATATATCAAGGGCTGACTACAGAAAACAGGTTCAAAATGGTACTTTTGAGAAAAATTAATTTTAAAGTTAAGTTCAATGTAAAATCAAAACACTTTTATAATTCACAGATACTTTTTTTTATATAGGCTGCCGTAGTATGCAAAATGACATGTCCAACACCTTTGATTCTGTGCTGATTTTATGTGGGCTAAAATGGATCTAACGTTTTTTTGCAGTCGGCCCTCAATATATATATATTTTTTTATTATCTTTCTTTTTTTATCAATACCAGTAGAGCACATTTGTTAAATAATAATTGGCTATTGGATGTCAGACATTTGGTAATTTTGATACATAGGCCACATGTGAAAGTGTGAGCCAGTCTCCAACAGGTTTTGTAGATAAGATATAACATTGAGAGTTAATAATATTTGACAGTATACAGCAGATGGATCTTTATCCATTACAAACTGAACATAAATAAAATATGAGAATGTATAATTTTATTTGACTGAAAAAAAGAAAGATTTTGTTTCATATTTTTATCCAGTATACAGTTAAAGTTAAGTATATAAAAGAGTTAATAATTTATTAACATTTAAGAAACCTGATGAGTTCTTATTATTTCTCCAATATAAAGTTCAAGATAACTAGGATACGAGAATGTTGTTTTATTTGACTTCATAGAAGTAATGATAAACATATTTGTAAAGTAAAATTTGAATGTAGTAATAGAGTAGAAACTGGTGTATGAGGTTTTATTTTATTCACATTGTTAACAAATTTATCTTATCACAAATATTTTACAAAATAATTAAACAGATTGATCAGTTGAAAACATCATGTTTTGGAATATTAATTTAAGGGTCATTCATAGATATGGACATCTACCTATTAATAAAAAAGAGATTTGGTGAGTGGGGTCTAGGCCAGTATACAAATATATATTTAATTATTAAAATTTCAGTTGAAATCTTCAGAATAATTAACAATTTAAAGTAGTAATATTGAGAGGGGATAGTAGGGAGGGTGTCTGAAAATGAATACTCTTTGTATTACAGTTATTTGTCTACTTTATATCTAAACCAGATCTCTATGGAAATGAGAAAATGTGCTGTTGTTTGGTCAAAGTTGCGGATTAGTTTTACTAATAGTATAAGCCATTCCCATTTAGATATGAGATTTCTAAATTAGACCGATGCCATTTTGTACTATGTGCTACACTATGTGCTACATGCAATTTTTCTTCCATTAGCCAAAATTATCATTTAAAAATAATGAAATGAAGTAGACCTAACAGTATTTTTGAAAATATTCCATGGGAAGATGCATACATAGCCTAGCCTTTGCATTCCTCTGAAATGTTCATCAGAAGCTAAAGACTGAGAGAGATTATCATGTAACAAATGATGAATGGGTATAAACTTGTTTTTACTGACAATGTAGCAAATTGGTGAGATGAAAGTCACAATTCATTTATGTGGTATAAGAGGGTCAATGAGCTGTTTTTCATGGAGCTTCAGTTAGATAAGAGTTCAATGGCCCAATAATAAATCTGAATATAACCTGGGTATTCACAAAGTATTTATTATCATACTCAATACTGACAAATTATTATCGATTGCAGAAAAACATGAATAATAAATTACTTCAATTCACAAGTTATCCGTTTCAGAAAAATATGTATTTTAACAAATCTTGTACTTCATATTTACACATTATCTGCTTGAGACACCACTGAATTTCAACAATCATGATACTTCAGACACATTCATTTATACACAAAAGTCACAAATATCTCCTTCAGACAAAAGCATTAACAGAATTATTATTCTCAAAATTCATAAATTATCCACTCCAGAAAGACATGAATTTCAGCAATTCTTATATGCATGCAATAGAAACATCTGACGTTTGTAATAAATTGACAATATTAGGTTAGACCAAAAAGAAATTTGCCTGATTCAAATATGTAAATAGGTTTAAAATGAAATACAATTATAGCACTTCTTTTAGTAAAAATGTTTTAATATTGTTTCAAGTTGATAATGATATTATAAAAATACAGTGAAGTTTTAAAAACCTTGTATGATTTGATTTCTGAAATAATTGACACTTGCCTACTGAAGAAGGCAAACACCTGTTCTAAAATAGACAAACTTGACATTTTTGATAAATCAAAAATCTTAGATTTCACCAAAACAAAATTTGACTGGCTTAAATATCTAAATAGCTCTTTCGTTTTTTTAAATTATAGCACTTCTTTTGGTAAAAATGTGTTACTATGACTTAAGTTGATAGTACCATTTTAATGACGTTTAAAAAATACAATGACGTTTTAAAAACTTGGTTCTGTTCATTGGTGGAATTCTTGACACTTGCTTACTATAGAAGGAAGTTGGTTCTGTTTTGTCCTGTAAACACCTGCTTTAAAAACATCCCTTTTAGATTTGGCTTAAGTTGATAATACCATTTTAATGACATTTAAAATATACAATGAAGTTTTAAAAAACTGGTTCTATTTGAATTGCTGAAATAACTGACACTCACTTACAAAGTTGGTTCTGTTTTGTCTTGTAAACACCTGCTCTGAAAACATGCCTGTTATTAGAGGAAACCATTATTATCAACACCATCCATTATCTCTAACTTTGTATTCCAAATCAGGTAGACGTGTATAAGATGTTATTTTATGTGCTGCTGTGATACTTTTTCAAGATATTTGTAATATGTAGATGAAATGTCAATTGTGGTGTTTTGTGATAGACTACTGATAAAAAGGTTTATAATTGTAATTTTAACGGACTTTACAGAATATGTGCATGATCAGTGTCAGAAGAGTAATAAGTGCACTGCATTACTTGTGTATAAATCATGATCACTGTCAGAAGAGTAATAAGTGCACTGCACTACTTGTGTATAAATCATGATCACTGTCAGAAGAGTAATAAGTATCATTAAGCACTTGTGAAACAATCATGATCACTGTCAGAAGAGTAATGAGTACACTGTGCTCCTTGTGAAAACATCATGATCACCATCAGAAGAGTAATGAGTACACTGCACTAATTGTGTAACAATCATGATCATTGTCAGAAGAGTAATGAGTACACTGCACTAATTGTGTAACAGTCATGATCACTGTCGGAAGAGTAATGAGTACACTGCACTAATTGTGTAACAATCATGATCACTGTCGGAAGAGTAATGAGTACACTGCACTAATTGTGTAGAATCATGATCACTGTCGGAAGAGTAATGAGTACACTGCACTAATTGTGTAACAATCATGATCACTGTCAGAAGAGTAATGAGTACACTGCACTAATTGTGTAACAATCATGATCACTGTTGGAAGAATAATGGGTACTCTGCACAATTTATGTAACAATTATGATCACTGTCAGAAGAGTAATGAGTACACTGCACTACTTGTGAAACCATCATGATCACTGTCAGAAGAGTAATGTATCCTGAAGTACTTGTGAAACTATCATCATCACTGCAAGAAGAGTAATAACTAAATGAGTATTCTGCAGTACTCGGGAAACCATCATGATTCTGCCAGAAGAGTAGTTAATATATTGTAGTATTCCTAAAGCCATCATGTCCACTGTCAGAAAAGTGATGAGTATCCTACAGTATTCATGAGAACATCATGGTCACTGTCAGAAGAGTAATGAGTACACTTGTAGAGAAACTTAATGATTTCAGTTCTTTGATGTCAGTGCCATTTGTTTTAACACAAATTATAAAAAAAAGTGCATATGATCAAAGTAAGATACACATGTACATGTGTACTGTATCACATATTAGTGCAGCTCTAGGTAATGAAAAGGAATATTCTGTCATATAGTCCGTGTCCTCTTGGTAGGTTATTAAAATTGGCTTTTTAGTGGTTTAGGATAATATGTGTTTTTGTTGGAAAATTGGGTTATTAATGATTTCGAATAATAATTGTATATTTTTGTTTGAAGATTGGCTATATTAGTAAGTTTGGACAGTAACATGTATGATATTATTAATAGATTGGCTATATTAGTGATTTGGGTGTAATAATAATAACTCATATGCTGGTTGACCTCAAGTAGATGGATCTTAATTAACATCTGCCTGGCTCTGTCCAGTGAGTGGTGCTACATCAGCTGAGCTGTTATTGGAAACACTTACACTGTGGTCAGACATGGCGTGTGATGGATGTGTTTTCGTGGCAGGTAGTGGTTACAGGTTGGAGATTCTGTGTTTTTCTTCATGCAAGATAACATCGGCATTGTCAGATCGGCACTCAGACATTTCTAGTTGAGCTGAACACCACTATGTAAGTGTCTGTGTCTTCTTTTTTATCAATTTCTCATGATAAGCTGGATTTGAAGGAATAATAGGCCTAATAGACTGAGTCAAAATATGGTCTTTAACAGTGATTGCCCTAAACAGTTTTTAGCTAAATAACTATATTGTTGAAATCACCGGTATTGCAGTTAATTATCTCTTGTCTAAATTTATTACTTTCATAGTTTTCTTAATTTTATTCTTCTTTTCTTAATTATTTTCTTGATTTTCATAGTTATTATTTCTCTTATTTTTATTATAATTTGTTTGATTGTCATAATTCTCAAGCTGAAGACAGTATTTCAAAACCCATTGGAGGCTGGCACACACTTGACTATGTGTTAGAATTACTAAATGTTTGACATCCAATAGCCAATGATTAATAGATCAATGGTGTCGTTAAACAAAACAAACCATATTCCAAGATGACTTTACAATGCTATGGAAAATCAGTGCAAAACTTCAAATTTATAATAACTACTATATCAAGCAGCTGATAATTGTTGCTGAAATTATCATTTTTTTTAGTATTTTGTAATATGTGAGCAAATTGTTGCAAAATGTCAGATGGTGAGAAATGAAGTTTTCTGTTTGGTGTTGACTTGCTGGCCTGTCCTTGATCTGCGTGGCATAGATTATACTTGATCTGCACTTAGTTAAACACATTTTGAAGATGTGAACGACTAATTACATTTAATGACTGATAATCATATTCCAGCATGGTTACTATGATTTACAACCTCGTTTAATTGATCTGACCATAGCAACAAGTTTTCATTAATAACTGCATCAGTTTGACCATAACTTCTCTCACCATAACAACAGAGCTGTCAACAGCTACTTCAGTATCTATGTTTAGACAATAATTTCCAAAAACTATTCATTTTACAGATAACAATAAACACTAAGTAAAAATAACTAGTTGCAATAATAAAAATAATTAAAACATCATTTGTGCAACACTGTTATATATAACAAACATTTATTGAGACTTGTTACAAGAGTTCTTGTGCATGCATTGGAAATAAATTGAGAAAAGCAATGTTTAACAATTATTGTTAAACATTGCTTTTCTCAAACTGACATCACATCAATTTCTGTTGTTATTACAGATATCTTAATTATTTATACTCTCTTATTATTTCTGTTCATTCTGATGTTTGTAGTAACACAATGCATTTTACAAGAAACAACTAAGGCAAGTCCTTAAAACTAGTATAATCTATAAATATAAACATTTTTATTAAACTGTTCATTGTTTCCTTACAAAACAAGAGAATAATTTTATATTGTAATTACATGTATTATGATTTATTTGTCTGTATTAGGTTTATGAAGTAAACTTTTGCATAAGCTTGGCCTGGTCACACAGTTTGATCTTTTTTTTTTGTTTAACCTCTCTACTAGAGCACATTGATTTATTAATCACGGTTATTGGATGTCAAACATTTAGTTATTTTGACATGTAGTCAAGTGTGAGCTAGCCTCCAATGGGTTTTGAACCACTGTCATCAGCTTAAGAGTCCAGTGTTCTACCACTGGACCACAGAGGTTCATACACAGTTTGATCTAACCATGCTCCTGACAATCCTGATATGAGACAATCCTTTTACAGCAAGATAAAAAGTTTATAAGTGTGATTAGGAAGTTGAGAGATTTCACTTGTTAAGTTTAGAATCTTATGATGCATTAAGTAGTCTATAAATAACTAATTCAGCTACTTAAGTTACCGTAATTATGAGATTCTTTCAAGTTCTGGCAACAGCTAACTGTAATTACTCAAGACTGTTTGCTAATAATCAATACAGGTTATTTAGGCATTAAAGATAATAATATGGACATAATCGGTCAATATTACATTATTGACCTATATCTACCAGCTTACCTTTACTAAGTTTGAATGTACTGGTGAAATTAAATTAGTTTGTGGTAACATACTTTCTAGACTTTTCCACTTAACTGCAAACCATTTTAAATCTTCGATGAATATGAGAGAAAAATCGAAGTTTTTTTTCTGTTTGTTTTTCAAAGAAATTTCTTTCTATGACAGATTTTAAAAATACATTTCTCCATACTATGATGTTTTGTTTTTAATATGTTGACAGTGTACACATGTATTAAGGAGGAAGGATCGTAAACATGTTTTTAAAAACCATCTTATTTAAGTCAAGTGAACCATCTTGTTTTTAGTCTGGTAAACCATATTGTTTAAGTCAAGTGAATCATCTTGTTTTTAGTCTGGTAAACCATCTTGTTTAAGTCAAGTGAGACATCTTGTTTTTAGTCTGGTAAACCATCTTATTTAAGTCAAGTGAAACATCTTGTTTTAATCTGGTAAACCATCTTGTTTAAGTCAAGTGAAACATCTTGTTTTTAGTCTGGTAGAACAACTTGTTTATGTCAAGTGAGACATTTTGTTTTTAGTCTGGTAAACCATCTTGTTTAAGTCAAATGAAACATCTTGTTTAAGTCAAGTGAACCATATTATTTTTAGTCAAGTGAAACATCTTGTTTTTAGTCTGTTGGACATCTTGTTTAAGTCAAGTCAAACATCTTGTTTTAGTCTGTGAACCATCGTGTTTAGGTCAAGTGAAACATCTTGTTTTTAGTCTGTTGGACCATCTTGTTTAAGTCAAGTCAAACATCTTGTTTTAGTCTGGTGAATAGCCTTGTTTAAGCCAAGATAACAGTCTTTTTTTCTTTAAAATCGGGTTATCATTTTATTTTAAATGGTTTTTTTTAGCTATGTGAACCATCTTTTTTTGTTTGGTAAACTAATTTGTTTTTGACTGGAAAACCATCTTTTTTAGGCTCAGTCTGATGAAAAGTGGAGGTTTTGTTGTGATCCATATTGTTTTAATCTGGTGAACCATCTTGTTTTAATCTAGTAAACCTAAGTTTGACTATACATGTATGTTCATCAATTCTGGCCAGCAGTCTGTTTTGTTTAGACAGAAAGATGCTGTTTATTGTAGGTTTGAATATATGTTCATCAAGTCTGGACAGCAATCTGTTGTGTTTTAGACAGAAAGGTGCTGTTTATTGCAGGTTTGACTATGTGTTCATCAATTCTAGACGGCAGTCTGTTTTGTTTAAACAGAAAGATGGTGTTTATTGTACATTAGACTATATATCTGTCCATCCATCAGATAGCTTCTGTTAGTTTTTGTTTGTGCAATATGTAAATGAGTATTATAATGTACTTTATACTAGCCCTACAGCTAAAGAGTTTTATTTTACGTTATTAAGATTTACATACCCTGTTCTCTCAGTTTCACATTAAACCTTTAACACATTGAGGCTGCAGTTTTTTCTACAATAAACAAATGCAGTTCAAGATCTGACTTGATCAAATTTAATTTTCATCAGAGAAGCTTAATTTCCAGTGGCAATGTCAGTGATTGATAATGCTAATGTAGCTTGTTCTATGCTAATTAGTATGCATTTCTAGTCATGCTTATAAAATAAAGTAATACAAGAGTGCAACTACATTTAGTTATGGTGGCTGCCAAGAAAAGCTGTGTTGTGTGATACTTGCTGCAGTATGAGTAGTTGCAAGAATTGTCTTGATTGATACTAATAGTTATGCATAGGAACTAAGAGTTCAAGGAAAACTACACCTGAGATGTAACTGAGATGAAACTGTTCCATTATGAGAGAGAACATTCGACAGATTGGTCTGTTAAGATCGGACCACAGAGGACAGAACACATCACCTTTGTAATTATCAACACATTCATTCAGACACTAGCACACAGATAGGCATTCATCATATAAGAAAATGTGTGAAGCTTGTTTGTTTCTGTAGTGTTTGTTTAATGACCCCTCAGCACAAAAATAAACATTGGCTATTGGGGGTCATACACTACTTAAATATAAAAATAGTGTAAATTAAATCAGTGTAAAGAGCTGATTTATAATATTTTTCAGTATATATGCAATAGAAATATATGTAATAAACAATACAATACATATGATATCATATTTGTATATGTAGTGTAATCGTCATATAAGAAAATGTGTGGATGTCATGTTTGTATCTGTAGTGTAATCATCAAATAACAAAATGTGTGGATGTCATGTTTGTATCTAGCATAATCGTCAAATAAGAAAATTTGTGGATGTCATATTTGTATCTTACATAATCGTCAAATAAGAAAATATGTAATCACTGTTATTTGCCTTACTTAAATATAATAAATAAAACAATTGTAAAAAGAAATTCACTAAATTAATTTATGATTAAAATTTGTTTCTTTAAAAAAAATTAATGAGTTGTGGATAGAATCAAAATGATTCTATCATATCTGTTGTGTAATCGTCAAATAAGAACATTTGTAGATGTCATGTTTGTATCTAGCATAATCGTCAAATAAGAAAATTTGTGGATGTCATGTTTATATCTTACATAATTGTCAAATAAGAAAATGTGTAATCACTGATATTTGCTTTACTTAAATACTTGTATTTTATCAAAACATTTATGACAGAGATCATATGTTTACTTGTCACCCAGAGAAACCAGTCAAAGGTAAAAATAAATTGATTGAGAATTGTTACTACCTCACTGCACTTAGCAGTAAATGTGATGTTAAAAGTTAACAGTATCATGTTTATTGGGTCAACTCATTAAGATAAGACACTTACATCTTGACAGAATTCATATGCATGCATGCATTAGTGTCAAGAGGTAATATAATAGTCATAGATTATACTTAACAGATTATATTTAAGGTATTGGTCTTTTCTAACTAATGGATATTGTTCACACAAAGAGGGTTGGGGATTTTAACACTGCTTCTATGTGCTGAATTGTATGTAAATAATGATTTATACAAAATAATACACACATGCATTACTTTCCAAAATATGAGGATGTGAGGTGGTTGAAAATCAATTATCTTTGGAAAGTGGGGGAATCTATTAGCATATTATAATTAGGCAGTTTTATAGGGGAATTTACCATGGAGTTTCAATCATTTTGTCCTTCATGTTTCTGTACTGAAGGTCAAAAGACAGTATCAGGTTAATATTGACAACAGCAAAAACAACAAAGCCATAATTTGAAAAACATTGATTTATATCTCATTCACCTCACAGAAAAACCACAGTTTATTAGCTGTCAGTTCAATGACTGTTAGATTGTAATCAGTGTTTTCTTCATATTATGGTTCTGTTATTTTTCCAGTTGTCAAAGTTCACCTGGTATCTTTTCTTTTGATCTTCAAAAATTAATAATCATTGTAATGAGATTCTTGTAACTGAGCTAATTATGTGCTTGTATCATGTTCTATACTATCATGTTTTTATTTATAATTTATAACATTGGAAGCCTTCTCAACAAGGATTTGTTTTGTTAAAATTTAGCTTTTTGTACCAGGCAGTTTTATTTGAGGCGTTACTTCCAATGTTAGAAAGAAAGAAAGATGTGTTTGTTAAAATACCTTATTTATTCAGCTTTATTAAATGTCAGGCATACAGTATTTGCTACTCATGATCTTCAGAGAAGTGCTGCTACTACCACATATGCTACTCTTTTTGATTAGCATAAAGGGATGTTTTATATGCACTTTCCCACAAATAGGACAGCACATATCACAGCCTTTATTACCCCAGTAGCTGGAACAAGAAATGAATCAAATGGATCTATTAATTTGATTGGATTTATTAATGAGAACTTGACAAAACTTTCAGTTCATCTGATACCAAACTGTAATAAACTAGAAAATGTAAGACAAAACAGAACTGGTGAACTAATTGAGGCTTGGACCAAATGCTGACAGTTATTGACAAACAAAGATGAGTCTCAGCATTATTCAAATTATTAGTTGGCAAATTATTTCTATAGTGTGACAAATTGTCTGTCTGTTCTTTACATGAAGACCTTTTGCTGATTAGTTGTGTTCTTAGCTCATTTTGTTGACATCATGTGTTATTACTGATATAATGTATATACATTATTGAGGTGACTTTTATATGTAAAAGCTACCAACTGTAGATGTTCGATTGATTGAATATTTGTTAATGACCCCCAGCCCTCACCAGTACAAAAATTAAATATTGGGTTTTGTTGACCAACCACTGATGAAAACATAGTTTGACATCCAATAGGTGATGGTTATTTTGTGCTGGTAGAGTCTTTAAACAAATAATCAATCAACCAACTGCAGATAACGTCTTCAAATCACATAAAATGAAGTATCTCAACACTGACCAAAATATTGCCATCATGACAGGTTTTGATTCACAAACATCATCATCGGCTAAGAAATATTTGTGAAATTGATTCCACCACAAATGTTGCATGTCCGCCTGTGAAGCTGTCGGTCATCAGATCGATCCTTCTCAATGGACCCATCTGCTGTTTGAGCTATTTTCCATTCCAACCAGTGGTCCACAACTGGTTTATCAAAGGCCATGGTATATGCTGTCCTGTCTGTGGAGCAGAGCATATAAAAGAACCGTTGCTGCTTATCAGAAAGAGTAGCCTATGTGGTGGCAGTAGGTTTCCTCAAAAGAAATATGTCAGAATGACCATATTTTTGACATCCAACAGCCAATGATAAGATAAAAATCAATGTTCTCTAGAGGTATCATTAAATAAAACAAACTTTACTCTATTTCCACCACAGATGTGAATCATTATAAATAACATTTAATGCTGGAATGTTTCTGTTGTTTCTTGGTTCATAAATGGTCTGGCAACTTTTGATTTAGGACAGGGAACTTTATAGCTTGCCAGAAATGACAGTTATTGTTTAACCCCTGCTCTTAGTATACTTGTAACATCTTTCATTGCTTTTCTTGTTAACATGATACATTGCTTGTTAACCACACAGCTAAATATGCTACATGTACAGATGTGTAATACAAACAATGCAATGATTTACTGCTCTCCTTGTTAACATGATACATTGCTTGTTAACCACACATCAAAATATGCTACATGTACAAATATGTAATACAAACAAAGCAATGATTCACTGCACTCCTTTTTAACATTATAGACATTGTTTATTAACCACACAGCTAAATATGCTACATGTAGAGATGTGTAATACAACTATTGCAATGATTCGCTACTCTCCTTGTTAACATGTCAAAATTGGTGTGTACACAAATAATACATTTGAGAGGTTTTGAACAAGTTCAAGTTGACTGTTTGGAAAATCATTTACAAACACATTCACAAATAGGAAGTAAAGGTACTTATTTAAAAAATAATATGAATGTGGTAAAGACCTTGAAAATGGTATGTAAGGTATGTGGTATTAAATCCATCTGAGCAGTACAATGTATTAAGATATGTCCATAAATCCACTTGTGCTGTCCTGAGTTGTAAATAGTATGTTGATGGTCTGGGCTAGTTTGATTACTTTAACGTCCTAGCTCAAGCTTGGCAGAGGGTTAGTGACTTTCACAAATATTTGTCAAACCCTGATTAAAGAGCCCGTGGGTGAGATTGTGGTGGAGTTTTATTGCACTATCAAACTGTCCTAAGCCTGTAATGAGCTTACTATAATCCTGCCATGTGGACAAACAGCCAGCAGACAAAACTGCTTGGAGTGGGTTGTTGCTCTTTTAGAGCCGGGTAGAACGATGACCCGAATATATTAACTCACAAAGCTCACTTCATGTCTTCAAAATGAAACATCTTATTTACAAACACCATCCTTGCTTTAAGAACAGTTATGAAAATTGTACAATGAATTGTATTGAAACAAAGTTTGCTGACATTAAAATACTGGAAAGTGAGGTTGAGTATTTTTTTAAATTATTTCAGTGTACATGGTTTTATTTGCACTGTTGCTTAGATTATTTAGTATTAGTTATTTTTAGTTATTTTTTTCCTTGATAATTAAAACACATTTTATTTTGGTATGTTATAAAATTTAGAAATTCACTTCATTATAATTAAATCATCATAAGCCAAGCATCTATAGTCTGTTTATGCTACTTGGAACATGGTTTTTAATGAATAAAAACCAAAATATATAACTTACCTCATTAATGTTGATATTTTTCAAAATATCTAAAATGTCCTATTTTTTCTCTGGATTGATATGTCCATTGGTTCTGTATTGTTTAAATGGCAGTCAAAAGTATTGTTTTGGCATTTCAAGCCAGCTTTAATTTGACCACCATTTTGCAGACGTCTGACAAATTTACAGAGAATGGGGATGTTAGGTAATTATTTGTATAATGTATTTTTATGGTACGCGGTTATTATTTCATAAATATATTTATCATAATTTAATGTCCTTTTTCTACTAGGTTCACGCAAACAAAAGTAATCGAAAAAAAATTGTATTCCAAGTAGCGTAAACAAGACTATTGTATGCATTTTCTTTGTTTTTATACGCTTAAACTTATGTTACTAGTCTTTTTAAAAGTTCATGTTTTTGTTTAACCATTAAAGATGTTTACTAAACAAAATTATACTCTCTTACTGTTGTTGAAATTAAAACTAATGGTAGCAGCTGATGACCTCTGTTAAAATTACGCAGTTTTCTAAGACTAGCTTTTCATTTATAATTGATTACATTATAGCATAATTCTCATTTGTGAATACAAGAAGAAAAGATTACGAGTTTGATTGAAATGTAGTAATTTGCTGATATTGACTGGCCTTCTTATTTCAAACGCATGTAGATGAGTTAGGATACACTTCTTCTTTTTGGGGGATTACAAATCCACCTATTACAGATATACCTAATTTGTCAAATATGCTGTTTCCAAAGACATATTTAATTAAATATATCTGTTCTAATCCGATCAAATATACAGTTTACAGCTAACACCTGAAACAGAAAATAATTTTTTACATGTCAAAACAATAACATTTTTATTTTCCATCTGGCAGCATTGGAATCTTGCTTCAGAAAGCTGTAATCCAAACAATAAAAAGGTGTTGGCTATTGATATAAAGTAGAAACTGTTAAACTACTTATTTATAATCAAACTTTATGAGGTGTAAGAAGTTGTTGATTTTTACATTTTATGTTCTGGATGAAGATAATGATATAAAATAGGAAACCTTAAACTACTTATTAATAATCAAACAAGGTGTACGAAGAAGCTCAATTTTACAACATTGTATGTTATGGATTAAGATAATGATATAAAATAGGAAACACTAAACTACTTATTTATAATCAAACTATGTTCTGGATGAAGATGGTGATATAAAATAGGGAACACTAAACTACTTATTTATAATCAAACTATGTTCTGGATGAAGATGGTGATATAAAATAGGAAACACTAAACTACTTATTTATAATCAGACTATGTTCTGGATGAAGATGGTGATATAAAATAGGAAACACTAAACTACTTATTTATAATCAAACTATACACGGTTTAGGAAGCAGTTAATTTTTACAACATTATGTGTTCTGAATTAAGACAAGCGGTTTCAAATCTCAGTGTCAAATATAAACAAAATGTATTATTTTTGTTCACAATTAATTTGAGATCACTTATTTGGTCACATCAATTATTTTCTCAACTTGAGTGCTATTTAAATTGATGAGTCTTAAAAAAATAGTAACATTAAAGAAAAACTAAATGTATGCTGGTTACATTATGACATCAATTTATTTCATTCAGAACAAATCTGGTGCTTCTCTATGAAGTAAAAAAAACCTCTTCCTGCCAGCTGCTACATTTCTATTTAAAATTCCATTTGTGAATTTCCTTCTTTCAGCATCAGTTAGATTATGAAAATAAACGTTAGTCTCAGTTGGTATAATCCATCATACTAATTGCAGTGATTGTGATGTGTGTTGTCCACAAGTGATATTAGGAGACCTAGAGACCCACCTGTGTGCACCACACTTCCAAACAGCTTTAAGTAGTGTGCACAATACCATGAAACACATATCAGCTGGTTATCTCATAATTGCAATCAAATTGTCTGGGATTGTCCAGCTGTCAAGTTAACTCTATCAGTAGTGGAGAAAATCCAAGTCTGGAAGAATGTCCTGCAATATAATGATAGAAAATCTCATGTTAATTCTGTTAGTACTGTCGTCATGTACCACCATCTTTGTTTGAATATTTGGAGGCAGAGGTATGAAAGTATTTTGGGTTAACACAATGGAACCTATTTTGAAGTGCAGGTTTGCTGTTTATTTTGGGTTTGGGGAATAGATGTATTACCATTTTAAATTAGCAAGATGGAACCAATTCTGAAATGCAGGGATGCTATCTATTTCTGGTTTGGGTAATATGTAGATGGAACTATATACCCAGGTTTTTTTTTCATACTATTTTAGTATTTATTGCATGTGTTAATAGTGTGCAGGAATACATACCATGAGAGTGTATAGCACTTGAGTGGTGTAAATTTTGAGCACTCTTAACGAGTACAATAATCAGCATTGGAAAACAACAGATATGTAGTTCTGTGTTTTATACCATGGTAGAGGATACAGCTGTATGTACTAGAAATTGCAACCTATTTTGAGGTGAAGGTTGTTATCTGTTTTGGGTTTGGATAGAACCTATTTTAGGATATAGAAATTGCAACCTATTTTGAGGTGAAGGTTGTTATCTATTTTGGGTTTGGAAAGAACCTATTTTAGGGTATAGAATGGGAAGTTCACTTTTTATTGTAAATTGTCAAATGCTTTGAGTGAAATATAATATGTTTGAGGTTTTAGAACAGTATATGCCTGTACATGTAATTTTATAAGCAGCTGGAAGATCATGGATATGTTTTATTCTCAAGAATGTTAATACGGTTAGAATGTGGGCTGTTATCACTAGCCACTACTGTAGCCACTACTGAGTTTAACAATAGTTATCCCATGGCTATAATAAAAAGAGATATGGAACCCAGTAATTGAGTCCACCCACATTGAAATGGATATATAAGTTAATTTGAATATGTTGGTTATACTATCATCTAAAAAACACATTACTGCTGGTATTATTTGAAAAGAAGTATTAGAAATGTCGCTCATATGACGTGCTGGCTGCTGAATTGATCATTAACTAATGATGACAGATGGGAAGTACACTGGAATCATGATGAAACTATTGTTATTTCATAATCAGTTTGTTAAATCAGATGTGTATAAATATAAATTTACAACATAAGCAAACAACATTTCGTAATCAATTTGTTAGTGAATAGAATATAACATATATCTTATTAATAAATATTCCTATGCATAGATCTGGATAATATATAATTAATTACTGCCCAGCACTTTCAACAAATTTGGCATTTATTTCCAGTGCTATTATTTTGTCAGAATAAATCTAGGTAGGTTTTTTGGGGGGCAGTGGGCATTTTTTTTTTCTTCGTTTAGCAGCTCACGTATTTGTTAAGTAATATAAACCTGAAATAACAGAAGCTTAATTAATTCAAATACTCCTAAGATCATCTGCAATTTAAAATAAAATAAAGAACATGCCCTCAGATCCTTTAAAATTATCAAGTCTATGGGCACTTGCCCAACATCATACATTATCTAGACCTATTAAATAGAATAGGTCATATATTTTATTCATAACTAGAATAGGGAATTTATCTTGTTGATAAATAGAATAGGGTAAATGTTTTGTTAGTAAATAGAATGGGGCATATTCTAACCTCAGTGTTTAGAAGAAATATCTACTGTTGTTAAATCTTTAGAAGAATGCTTAAAGTATCTCAATTTTGAAGGCACCAAATCTGCATGATAATCATGTCATAGACCCCAAATCTGTCTTATTCTGATTATAGTTTGTACCATATCTCAAGTAAATATTGCATCAAATTAGATAACATAACATGCACTTGCTATCAGATATATTAAGCTTTACAATGTTAGTTTACTTGAGTATTATTAGTGCCATTTTGAGATTACCTCAGCAAAGTGCATGTTATGTTCAGTCTCACATATTGAAAAACAGTTGTGTCAAAGTAATAAAAATAAATGAATGAAATAATAAAGACAAAAATGTATGTTCATGTTATTTCATCTGATTTGATTTATTATTTACTGACATTATTTTTTTTAAATGTAATTAGAATGCTACTGATTTAGTGCAAGTGATGTCATGATTATTATGTAGATTTGTTGTCTGTTTTTTTAAACACTTAATTTTAATTTTGAAATACTTTTTATTAAATAGGTAAATTGATTTATAAAACAACCATTATTTGAAATATATTTCAAAAATGGAATCATATTGTTTGCTATACAAAAAATTGATTAACCAATTAGTAAAACTTTGACTTGTAAATCTTACAGTTTGCATTACAAAAACAATATACAATACTACTTATTTCATACTCCGAATAATAACATGGGGGTCCATAAAGAATGATGTTGAAATGTCAGGGGGAACATAACAGCATAGAAATGAACAAGTGATGTAAGTGCTGTTTGATTGGTTACTGACATTCTTGACTGGTTGCTATCAATCAATAACATACAGCACGAAGGACAGATTTTGCACATTTTTGTCCTGTGAATTGTTGTCATTGGTTATGTGGTATAAGAATCAGAATGTAGCTGTATGTGAGACACCACCCCAGTAATGCAGTGTTTATGCTTTTGGCTGGTATGTACTCGTATCAAATCTCAGTTGAAGTATAGGATTTTTAATCTCAGTACCAGTTCCAACTCGAGTGAGTTCTCCACAAGGTTTAATGAATTGGTGTACACCATTTACAGTGGTTTATCAAAGGCCGTGGTTTGTGCTACTCTGTCTGTGAGATATGGCATGTAAAAAATACCTTGATGCTTACTGGTAAGAGTAGCAACATTAGTATGGTGGCAATGGATTTAATATCTCCTGATAACTCTAAACTCTGTCCTGGACAGACAGCACAAGAAGCTGAGCTGTGTGCCCAAGACAGCATGCTTGAACCTCAATTAGATATTATCATGAAAATAGGTACAACTAACCAACTGTGATAAAACCATGATGATAAATCCAAGGTATGTCAAGGCAAATCTATAAAGGTCTGTACTCATGAAGTACTTTCAAAACAAATAAAAAACTGTAAACTTAAGTCTTGAGGTGAGGTGAAGTATTTTTTATACGGGTCCACATCCAATTTGGTTCGGACCCGTCTCCACTGGGTCCAATGTCCTAAGACTAGGGCACCGGGCACGGGGCAGAGGTTAGTGTTAGTAGGAGACTCGAAAACCTGCTGCTTTTTTCTATAAACAGCAAGGGATCTTTTATATGCACTATCCCACAGACAGAAAAACCCATACCACGGCCTTTTAAACCATTTGTTTTAGACATTTAAATTTCATCCACCAACAGTATATTAAAATCTTTCAAAACCACTGAGTTATCTCCCCTTCTCTTACCCGAAATGGGCTGATCTGTAACGTCACACGAGTCAAGGATATTTTGGCATTGCTAGTAACTGACAGTGAAATGGCTTCAACAATTCATTTTCTTTATGCACAGCTTGCTGTCAAGATGTTTTTTTAAGAAGAAATTGAGTATGAGGAAGTACCAATGCACGACAGACTATGCTTAGTGTAAGAACCATAACCTTTATTAAATAAACAGATCCACATTATCCAACCAAAAAAAAAACCCAAAATGTTAAGATTTAGGGTATCCTATTTTTACCCAAAGTATTATCTGAACTGTAAGCAATTTTGCACTATCACTATATTAAATGATTTTCAGTATTAGTTCATGCGTAAATACGTAAAAATATGACGCAGACAGACTACTGAAGTGACTTCTATTTGATTCCAGTGGAATTGTTTTAACGATCAACATTTGATAACAGTATGCATTTTATTTTTCTGTGAAATAAACTGGTGTGGTTGTAAACATTAGTAGGTTGTTTTCGATAATAAATTGAACACAGTAAAAAAACAAATCAATAAATAAAAAATTCAAAACAAATGTGTGAGTTGGATATTACATGCACAGAGTAGAATACATTTTACACAAAAATAAATATTTTCGGAGTTTTACCACTTTCACACACAATTCTTCATGTTTTCTGAAAATTTTAAGTGCTTTGCAAGGCGAGGGATAAAAGAACACAGAGGATGCATAAAAAGCCATTTACCCCCTGATATTCATTCTACAACGAATTTATGTTGTTGACATGTTAAACTATATAGTTAATTAATCAAAGCACGAGAATAACTATTAACAATTTATTAACGATTGCATGGATGCGGATGTGAAAGAAGACACCTGCAAGAACAGCGACGATATTATATTGATAAAACAAATTTCAGCTGAAAATGTTTGAAACATAAAATGTCTCAAACATATGACAATTAAAACGCATTTTTTAAAAACCAAAAAGGAATGTAGTAAATAAATAATAATCAAGAACAAGGCTATCCACACTTGGAATAGCCAATCTCTGGTTTCACTGACATGTGGTGGAATTTCAGAAAATTACAAATGCCGAGACAGGGTATAAACATTAGAAACCTTTATATAAGGGTTTTGTACAAAGTCAAACAAAATAAAATATTGTTGGAACTGTGTTCTTCTTAAGACTGGGTTTTTTTTTTCGTAACAACTTCTGTTTCCTTCAACGATTTTAAAGCATCCGGATCGTACACAAAACAATATTTTTTCAAAATGTGCTGAGCACAAACTATCACAGGCTTTTGTCTTAAGCAAACACTGACTTTGGAAAGTGAAAGAATGAGTCCACATTCTTTATATGCGCTGTTTGATCAATTCAGTGTGATATACTGAACTATAACGAAAAGAAAAGACTCCAAATAAATGAAACACTGAATAGTGAATGACTACCCTTGCCTGGCTCAAGTGAAATCACATACACAATAGCATACGAATGCTTCCGCAGACTATCGAATGCCATTAAATTTTAATGTATAATTGTATTTTGTTTTAAAATATGATTATGTGATTTTATTCAAACAAATTGTTAAATTAATTAATTAATAATACTATATTGAATATAATGACCATGAAACTGGCTATATTTCACTTCTGCTTCAAGCATTCTGAAACTTGCATTGAAACAAGGCAAAAATTGTATTTGTGATACTTTTTTGAACATGAGTGATATGTATTTTAGACTTACAGATGTATTTTAAATGGTAATAAATGTCACTTTCTTGTTTTCTGAACAAATGGGTGGATATTTCTAGACTTGTTTTAAATGAAAAGAGGTCACTGTTTGGTTATGAAAAACAAATATTTTTAGTAAAGGATCTGCCTATTTAAAACAAACTGGTTCCCTTTGGAATTATTAGATGGTAGTTCTAAAAAGTGACTTTTAGACATTAAGAGTGCTTGTTTTAAAACAGTTTGAGTTTGTTGTCTGTATGTACAAACTCAATTTAGTTCTTTACAATTGCACTCATTATTTTATTTTATCAATGCTTCAGACACAAATAGCTTTTTCTAGCTGAATTTATTCTAATAGTTCCTTATGCAAAATTTGTAAATGAACTGTGCTGTAAAATGGTGTCATTTTGTCAAAAGATTCATCTGACTTTCCTTGTATTTTTCAGAATGGCCAGCTGTCCGTTATCACCAGTCCATGGGGACCAAAGTGGACAGAAAGTCAGTGGGTGATTTGTCTCGAGAATACTTGCTGGTAGCTGTGGACTTACTTAACCGACTTGTCACATTTCTACAAGACACTGAGGAAACATATTGATAGGAAATATACTGCTGAATAAGAGTGCCTAAAAGCTTTTTACACAATCATGCTTGTCAAAATGTATATCAGATATCAGTTTGTCTGTGTTAAAGGATTAGTCTTTATGTGTACAAAGTGAATTTCTGGAGAGTGCAGCTAATGTGCTGGAAGTCCAACTGATGACACTGAATGACAAAGTGGCTGCAGTGTGTAAGTGCACTGTAATATGTGTGAACTGATGCACAATGGGAGCTGTGCGTAGTCTTGACAAATACATTTTGCAGGTAATCACAGATCTGCTAAAGTGACCATGTTGTGTGGCCTCAGTAGTAACTAACTGATATGCACAGTCTTCAGCATTGATTGTAGTGAACTTGTATTTGCTGTTTGTTGTGTCTAGCACCTTTTATACACACCATTAATCAACATGCTACACTCTCCTGTCAAAACAGAAATCATGCATGCAGTACATTCTTCAATATCTTTTCATAACTGATGAATACATTTTGATGTGGAAGATTGTGTTGAATAACTGTTGACATGACATGATACTTACAACAGATGACCAAAGACGATATCTGTTTATCTATTAATTTGATAACAATTAACATTAAGATGAAGTCAAGCAAGTGATAATAATGGAAAGCTTGTGATGTATTTTGAAGAGACTACTTACAAAGAACTCAGGTATTCAGCATAACCAGTGAACATCTGTATCCATTGCCGTATTTTAAACAGACAGATGAAGCAATTATATCTTGTATCACCATAGAAAACAGCTTTCATATTCATAGATTTGTGAGTTGTAATGCCAGGCTGATATAAAGACCTTTTTTATTTCTTCACTGTTACAGCAAGTGAGACAAGATGACTTCTGAAGGTGATGTTTTAAACAACATGACTTTTAATTATAACTTTGATGAGTCTGGGTCTGAGGTGGCAGACACGTTCCAGAGTGCTGAACTTCGCTACTACCTATCTGGGATAGGAGGTACTATTGTATGTTCTCTGGGAATAATTGGCAACATCTTCTGTGTGATAGTGTTGACTACAAAGAAGATGCAGTCCTCCACGTATATGTACCTGGCAGCGCTGTCTGTGTGTGACATGATGGTTCTTATCACCACTCTGATGTTGTTTGTGAAGGACACTAAGCCACCGATGAGGGACCCCAACCTAGATTTGTACTATGCATTCATTTACCCATTCATCCACCCCATCACTGTCACCTTCCAGGTGACATCCATTTGGCTGACACTTGCGTTCACAGTTGACAGATACATCATGATCTGCCATCCATTCAAAGCTGAAAGCATGTGCAACAGAGGTCGTGCTAAGAAGGTCATAGTAGCAATGTTTCTAGCAGGTATTAGCTTCAATATACCCAGATTTTTTGAGTACTACACAGGAAATATTCAGGTAGATACGATAAATACTACACAAGTGATATACTACATTGATTTTACAGAGTTTGGTAAAAATGAATATTTTCGAGAAATAGTACATTCTTGGTTGTATTTAATATGTGTTTGTGGTTTACCGCTGCTTGCACTATCAATTCTCAATGGATTTCTCATCCGTGCTGTACATTTATCAAGGAAGAAAGGCAGAGAGATTAATGCAAAGGAAAAGCGCCGGAATGACACAACATTAATGCTTATAGGTGTTGTCATAATATTCCTCATCTGCCAGGGTCCAGCCCTCGTGGCACGGATGATGTATGCATTCACCAATTTCAATGATTTAACAAAGGGATACCACACATTCAATGAAGTTGTTCTCTTTCTTGTCACTCTTAATTCTGCAATCAACATTGTGCCATATTACTTTTTTGGTAAGAAATTCCGTGCTGAGTTTTGGCGCTTGTTCTGTGTGTGTATTTTTGATGCAGAACAGTTGAACCGACTGACTCGCAGGTTCAGTATCTCAGTGGATCACAAGAAGGACAACCAGGTGGACCAAGTGGAACTGAATGGTATTCACGGCAATATGGCCAAGTTAGTGCAGAGTCATCATAATGCAGCAGCCCCGTTAATGGGAGATTCTGATCAGTCTGTGTCTGATGGGTCCGACTATGCAGGGAGTGGAGCACTTCAATCAGCAAACTTTTACCCTAACACTACTCAAGTAAACACAAATGGAGAGCTTCAAGCCCCTCTGTTTTACTCAAATCCATCACAAGTTAAGACAAATGGATCTCTCCAAACAGCACACTTTTACCCAAATAGTTCTCAACTAAAGTCTAATGGAGCTTCTTTTGGGTACCTTGTTGCACACTTAAACAACTCATCCTAATTTTACCATATTTTTAATTTAGTCATTGTTTAATGAAATAACATTTATTATATGACATTATTTAAGAAAATACCACAATGTATATTGGACAGTAAAATACTGTGAATTATATGACATTGATAAATGAGAACTAACCAGTATCAGATTACATGTAGAAATTTCAATTTAATATTTGTAATATATAATTACTTATATAAAATGTTACACAGATCTGATGAAGTCTTGTTATTTTGTTGTTTTAACAAATTGATTTCAGTGATGCTTATTCACAGAAGATAACCAATCACGATGATCACAGATGTTATACAACATAATGTGTCTTGTGCTGAGGGGTTGGGGTGCTGCAAAAACAATATTCAATACAACATAATGCTTCAGCAGTTTGTTGAAAATTAAAAAATGAGCCTCATCTTGTTTTGGATGAATATCTATGTAGATGAGTTGAAACACTGTGCTTTGCCTGTTGATTGAGTCCTATCCTTCTTCCTTCCCAATCATTTTCATTTCTTGGGTACAAGGAAAAGGATCAGGTAAGAAATTGTGCACATGAGAGGCATGCTTCACAACAGTTTCTCTAATTAGCATGTTAAACTTGTGACCTTAATCTAGTAATAAACTCTGGAATTAAAACGTTTAATCAATTTTTCAATAACTGAGTTTAATTATATTATGTCATAAATAAAATCCTGTAATTATAGGATCACAACATAACTGAACTATTGGATGTTGAGGGTCAAGGTCAATTGATTTTGTTAAACTATTGATTCACCATTAAGTTATAATTAAAATAACATATAAAGATGAATTTCTTCATCCCATCTTGTAAATGTTTAGATGGTAACTTTTCTCCACATAGATTCTTCAGTTTGTACATAGCATATCTAGACTGTGTACCATCCAGTGACTGACTGGACTAAATAACTCACCTCATTGTATCCAGTGCTGTGTCATATCTGTGTAACCTGACAGGTACTGTATTTGATTTCCACTTATTAGTGATAAAGCAATAGGAGTTGACCAAGGTTGTCCAGTTTTTATCTTAACAGTATATTCTATACTACATACTTCATGTTTGTTAACAGGTGCAGAGGCATATCCAGGGGAGGTATTGGGAGTGGTGGAGGTGATTAAAACATTACCCTTTCAGATCATATGTCCTTTTTGAGTTATTTTTAAACAGAACATTTGTTTCTTTATATACTTATTTTTCTGTTGGAAATGGCTTTTTTCTTTAAATGACTCCAAAGTTAATTTTGTTTTGTTATTTTCTTCTTAGGAAGATCCTGTGCAAAATGGCATTGCTTATTGAAGCTCTTTTCAAGTTCTGAGCCTTCTTTACAAAATCATGAATCTGCCCTTGTATAAGTTAAAATGACATGAATTAGTTCTTGGCTATTTTGCCAGTACTATAGTATATTGCATTTATCATTTAAGATACAAGCCAAACAGCTTGAACAGTGTAACATGATACACAAAAGTTAAAATTGATTAGGGGACAGCTGTATTACACGTGCACAAACTAACTGGAATTAATAAAAATATATACTTGAACATCCAGTGTTGAAAATAGTTTTTGTAAATTAGCTGCCTGCTGTACAGTAACTTATTTTGATTAACAGCAAACGATACACTTACAAACTTTGATAATATCAGTGGTATAATTGACATACATGTATATCACCATGAATATGCAAGACTTCAAAACCTGGATGAGACAGTTCTAGCTTGTGTGCAGCACATAGTGTTGAGATTATTATTATATAGGAAGTACAGAAGATTATTACATGCTCATATTGATCGATTACAACTTGATGTGATCACATTTATGCTATTGATCTGTTGGGGTAGTCTTTCAACTTAGTCTGGGCATAATTAATTTTGTGTTCTAATTTGAAACTGGATGTGTACATGTCATAAACACAGCACAAAGTGAATTTTCAACACTAACAAGTACTAACACTAATAAAAGAAAAGAAGGAAACTGACTAACTCTGGAGCATGATTTATTAGTGTTTACTTCTTTCAGAAGTATTTTATATTAAAATCCATTGGTTGTGTCCAAAATCAAGACTGAATGTTTGAATAAATTAACCTGGGGAGGGCCTGGTAGTCACTAACACACATGGTCTTACTCATAAAGCTGTGTACTAAGACATTCTTATAAACCTCTGGGTACCACTGTAATAATAAATCAGCAGAGAGAAAATACTCATGTTGTACCTGCCTCATATCTGTGTGTGAGGATACCTCCTACTTCCAGTAAATTGATTTCCAGAATATAATGATGAAACTAATTTCAGCTGAAAAAGAAATCTCAGATTCATTTGTTTTTCTGTTCTTAATGTTTTATTGTCTGGTAATTTTTTACAGTAGAAATGAAATGTCAGATATATAAAATTAGCTATAATCACTTCAAGATGAAACTTAATAAACCTAATCAATTTTAAAAGAACAGAAGATCATGTTAATTTTTCATATATTTTTTTATATATTTTTCAATGATACATCACTCACTTTCACTAGTGATGTATGATTTAAAACACGTAAGTTGTAATATAATCATGTATTCTATGTTATCAAGTTCTGTAATTTATTTATTACAGTGTTACAGAGTTTTCTTTCAGGGACATTTTTTTTTTAAATGCAAAGATTCTAAGTGTGCTTATGCTAATGCACTCATTTCTGATTACATGTACCTTCAACTCTGTAAAGTCATAAAGTTCTTAAAGTGTACCACCTTATTAAAAGAAAGAAAAAGGAAAAAAGACACACATTTGTCAAATGAATAAAACAAATTTAATAAACTAATAAGATATTGTTTTAATAAAATGTGATACCAACAAACATAATTTGTGAAGAAAGTGATGTAACAATGGGTGTTGCTATGTCATCATTCATAATTACATGATTATGTACATGTAGTTGTCTAATTTGTACTGATGTCACTTCCTGTTGAACAGCATTATCACTTAATCAGTTTCAGAATTTTTGGTGTTTTGGATCCGAAAGACTTGTATCGAATATTACTGCATTTTTATTTACAACTGCTGTGTTGGAAATATATTCCTTGGAGATGTTAAAGATGTTTTATTATGTTGAGTACAAACTGGTAGGAATGTGTACAAAAATGCTGTTACTTAACCTATTCATTGCTTGTTTACCATAATAGTGGACGATACATAATTGTATTTTTTTTAATTATTAATTTTTTTTTAAACATGTTTAATAATATTTAAATAATGAATTGATTTTTTTAATATAATAAAATTAAATAAATAAACATGAAAGAAAACAATAATGAACATAGTATAAACCACATGTAATAAATCAAATATCTGTGTGATGTCAGTATAGAACATTAAAATATTTTAGATGAGATATCAACCTTAATTTTTCAATCATATGTGGCACAATTCAGAGTTAGCAGTAGATTTTCTTGTAAAAAAATTATTGCTTTTTAAATTGTAGCTACACTTTATCTTCCAGTGTAAAAAACACAACAACCCAGTAAATGTAATTATTATTATCTAAGGCTACCTCGCAAAAATTTGAGTTACACAGAAAATAGGTTTCTTCTGCTGAGTTTGGAGATAGATGTAATTTTAACTTTCACATGTGTTGTTAAACTGTTAGCCTATGTTAGTGGGATGAAACTGGAAATTGAAACAGTAACTTGCAGTAATACTATTGCAACATTAAGGATGGAAAGACTAGTGGAGGTTGGCAAAGTGAAATAAAATAGTAGCATAGTGCATCTTTCGTTAATAGACCAGCAAGAACATTTGTTGTGATTTGTTTCTGATATGGCTTAAATCTTCTTCAGGTGTAATTTCTTGTGTATAATATCTTTTTAACATGGTGTAAATCTTCTTCAGGTGTAATTTCTTGTGTATAATATCTTTTTAACATGGTGTAAATCTTCTTCAGCTGTAATTTCTTGTGTATAATATTTCTTTCTGACATGGCATAAATCTTTTTCAAGTGTAATTTCTTGTGTATAATATTTCTTTATGACATGGCATAAATCTTTTTCAAGTGTAATTTCTTATGTGTAATATTTCTTTCTGACATGGTGTAAACTTTTTAATGTGTAATTGGCAAACAGGTCAAATCATGATATGTGCTTAGAAAAACATTTTGTTTTGAAGTCAGCATATTACAGATGTTTTATCACCACATTTGTATTTTATGATGGCTAGCAACATTGGAGACCAACTTAAATGTGGCTTATAACTGTCAAGCTGGCAATCAGAATCCTTTCAATGCTGAAAATGGGTTAAAAATAATATGCCATGCCTAGTTTCATTTGTTTTGTGTACTTGTACTGACGCCATACTGATAATTAATAAAAACCTATAAAATATTTGTATTATCAAAGATTTAGTATGTCACATTGTTTGAAATATTATGACAGTATTGCTCAATTATGGGCTTCTTTTTTATCATTTACAGTTATTATGTTGTCACTTCTTGGTAATTTTTTAAAAAGGGTGAATATCACATTATTGGTTAATAATCAAATAATTGAGTATTTTTTTTATTTGTAGAGAGTAGGAATTATTTTATTTTTTTAAATATTTTTTTTCTTATTTTTATATTGTAAAAACTTAACATATGTAAAAAAGGAACCTGCACTTACTGTCTTTTGCTGAAAACCACCATTTTGGAAGATGATTTAACCGTATGTTATTGCTTTATAGTCTTCAGTTACTCCACAGAGTTCAGGAAACCTCTAAAGAGCAACCCAGACAATGGTGCATTAATACACAACTTTAGCTTCTATTCTTGTACACTCATCCTGCGGTTCAGACATTTCCATTTTTCTTTATATTTTATCTATTAGATTATTGTTGGTTTGATTTCACTGAACGAAACTGGCAAATGTTTGCAGAAAAGAGCTATGTTGTTTTACTCAAGTGAATTTACCATCCTATTGCTTTTGTCATCAAACTACATGAATCAGAGTTCTAAGGAAACATTTCCCACTATCTTGAGTTTCTGCAGCCAGTTTGTACCAGCTTGATGTTTCTATAGTCAAGCTGTACCAACTTGATATTTTTATAGCCAAACTGTACCAACTTGATGTTTCTACAACCAAGACTCGTACTTCACTATGTGATGTTTCTAAAGTTAAAGTTCACTGATGTTTCATTTCTGTTTGTGCACTTATTGATCTGTGAAGGAAAGCAATTGTTCTTGTATTTTATCACTGATAGTAAGAAGCTGTCATCAGTCTAAATTCATCTGCTTTATCTTAGATAAATTTGACAAACAATACAAAGACACTTAAGCCCACTGAGGAAGTTTATTTAATCTTTGTGTATTGTCTAGGTTAAGATGCATTGGTGACTCTGAGGGTTTACAGAACTGTTGTCCTTAAGTTGTACTTACAACAGATTACCATGAACACCGCTAGAACTCCCACTTACAATGGTTACAGAAATATGTTAATGCTGCTGACTTTTATTTAACCTTTAGCAATCTTGTCTTCTTACACTGTGTTTACCATCACTTTGAAGAGACATAATGCCAACTCAAAGACTACTACTAATGCGTCATAATTATTTTCCAATCTATACAAGATATTTCATCCTTGTTGTGCACTGGCATTGTGCCATTGTCTAGTCATAATTGATGTTTATGACATACATCTAATTCAGTTTGGTGTACTTCAGTCTGCTGAAAGTAACAAACAAAAGGTTGGTTAGAGTAGTCAGCTTTAATTGTATTATAGTGATGTTGCTTCCTGTTGCTTGGCAGTGTAAATGCATGACAGTGGCTTTCATATGATGTCAAAAAACTTGTTTGTCTGTTAAACAGCAACATCAAGCAGCTTAGGCTAAACAATTCCTTTTTTCATCTTGAATGTTCTATTCCAATTGTTTCTTAATGTGTAACCATATTTATTTTCATCTTTATGGGATCTACCAAACACAAAAGTTCCAATGTATTCTGACTAAAGCATTTACAAATACTCACATACTCAAATGAACCTCAGTGGTCCAGTGGTAGGACACTGGATTGTCAAACTAAACACAGTGGTTTAAAACCCATCAGAGGTTGGCTAACACTTTGACTACTACATGTTTGACATAAAACAGACAGTTATTAATAAACCAGTCTCATTAAAATTAAACAATACTTTTTTTGTTTAATCACACTCAAGCTTGGTGCAAGTCTAGCAAGACTCAAGTTCAGTTGCTGGACTCAAGTACCTGCAGTCAGTAATGACTGTAATAATTAAATGATTACCGTAAATAGACTTGATAATGTGTGTAACATGACTGCTATTGAAGATGAGTTCCTTTTCATTTTGGTTCTGTATTACTGTACTGAATAATCTTGAGTTTAATTGTTAGAGCATTTGCCAGGCATTATTTAATCATTAATTAATTATTTTGCATAATAGGATATTAAATTTAGAATATGAAACATATAACATTTGAAACCTAATGCTGTTACAAAGGCTATTCTTTCCAATCTGCAAGCAATGATAATGAGTTAGTTTTTAAATATTGCTAGTAAACATTGATGAATACTGTAAGACTTTGATAATGTTATAGAAATTATTTTTTCTTGTTTTGCAAAAACATTAATCATTATAAACTGAATTTGGACATGTGTATAGATCTTTATATGAAGAATATTTATAAGACCCAGTCAAATTTTAATGCTAAATATGAAATGTATAATAATTATTACAAATAGCATTGGTGCTGTAAAGGTGGATCAATGACCGTCAACAGTACAATCATAATGTGGGATAATCTGATTAAATCAATTTGGGAATGTATATATTTTAATATGTTGTTCTTAATTGAATGTTTGCCGGAGAAACATGTATGCCCATCTCTTATTGCTAAATGTTGGGTACTCGAGTCTGAGTTAAGTATCACCCTTTGAGAACTTAAGTCCACAGTGTTAGATTCATGGAAAGCCTTGTTCTAACTTCATTAATGCTTTTAAACTTTATTATAGTCTCTTTTTTTTTTTCAGATTATATCAATGCGCAAATTATTTATCACTGTTAATAATAACTTAAAAATGTATAAATATTTATCATAATCTCAACTAGCACATTCTATTCTCACAAACGTATAGGTAAGGTATACTTGGAACGTAAATTTTACATGTAAATTTTACACCGTGTACAAAGTTGACCGTGGACGAAGTTGTACCATGGACGAAGTAACCAGCGACAAAATTGACCGTGGACGAAGTGACCTGTTACCAACTAAACAATCTATTTCTTCAAGTCTACGTGTGAGGTATTTATGTTGAAACTTTTTTTTTTAAAGTTCTATTTGTTTTATTTAACGCCACCTCTAGAGCACAATGATTTTTATCTTATTATTGACTGTTGGACATCATACATAAGGTCATTCTGATATATGTTTTTAGAGGAACCGCTGCTACCACATAGGCTACTCTTTCTGATAAACAGCAAGTGTTCTTTTATAAGCACTTTCCCACAGGCATGACAGCACATACCACAACCTTTGATGAACCATTTGTGGATCATTTGTCTGATGACCGACCGCTTCACAGGCAGACACGCTACCGCTTGAGCTACATCTCGCTAGAAAAAATTTAAAAGTCATTTGTCTTTATTGTCTATGAGTTAACACAAACTCAGTGATGTATTTCTTCGAATCTATTTGCAAGTTATTTATGTTGACTTTCTTTATTTTCTATGAGTTAACAAACTAAACAATATATTTTTTCAAGTCTAAATGTATGAGGTATTTATGATAAAATGTTTTAAAAGTCATTTGCCTCTATTGTCTATGGGTTAATACAAACTAAACAATGTGTTTGTTACAGTGTACATGTAAGGTATTTATGATGAAACGTGGTGTCAAGAGTGTTGTATCCTGTTACTACACGGCAATGATGATGCTAACAAATCATGACTAGCTGATTAATTAGTGTTTTGTTGTTCCTATTGATCCACCATGCTATCCAGTTCATTGGGAAGCTGTTGGCTAGAAATCTGGTTTGATTTCAGATCTAATTTCTATCACAACAGAGAAGAGTTGAATTCGTACACGACATTGTAAGTGATGTTTGTATGCTTTTACAGTGGCAGTTTGTTTTTAAGTACCACACAAATTACAGTCCTGCGTGTCAGGAATAGCAATATATAGAGGCTATTTCATGGTTTTTGTTGAATACGATTTTTATGAACAAGTGATGTGTTAAAACTCATATTTCACGAATTACGAAGCAATGGGTGAAAATATGAGTTTTAACGATATAAAAATTGTATTCAATAAAAACCATGAAATGGTCTATTTATTATATACATCTTTCTCATTTATTTAGAAAACCCCCACAAAAATGGAAACCAA